>JAEQBH010006741.1:0-111094 GCA_016808115.1 Tetrastigma voinierianum | reverse complement strand
CTTTCGAGGCTAAAAGTTGTCTTGGACTTGTTCACTTTAAAGATTTCTCTTCGAGTTTCTTCATTTTACAAGAATGACAAACTCCGTCTAAGGCCCATGGTATTATTGAGAGACAAAAAGAAAGCACCTCTCCGCCAATACAAGCTTCTACAATAATATTCTAATGGCAGCTCTCCTCCTCTCCTCTACTCCTGTCTCTAGCTTCAATCTTATCATTGTTTGTATTCGTTTCCCAGGCTGACATATCCCCAAGGTGTCAACCTGATATCCATGACCACTGCTTGTTTAACATCGCCTGCACAAATGTAACACGCGCGTCACAATAACAAAAAATACACATTGTGAGAAATACCTCTCTCATTAGCACTCGGTGCCAAGAACTCGTCCGCAATCCTCGCAAGATCACCCGCCATGGACCATTTTTCTCGCCATCTGAATTCTCAAACATGTACTCCACAAAATATATAGGAGAAACATCATCTCAGCCATCCATCACCCACACAGAACTACCAACAAGAACCGTATCTCCACGAACAATAGCCCATTTGTAAAAGAAATCTCTCCTGCACATGTTTTGTCCCCCGGCAGTCCATCCCATGTAATTTCTTTATTGGAAGAACAAAATTTTGTTGGTTTTACTACTGAATAAGGTTTCTTAATCTTCTCAAGAAGCAATGTTTTCTCTTTTTCAACCTCATAATCTTCTTCCATATTTTCCACTTCTTCATCTCTTTCCCTATTTCTTCATCCTCGCTCCTGCTTCTTCATCCTCATTCACTTTAAAGCCATCGCCCCCTCTAATTTTTCTCGGGCAAGTAGTTGGAATAGAACTCTCCCATATCCTCGACCCGCTTGTTTGTAGTAGCTGATATTACTTTCCTTGGTTTCATTTTTTCTTTATCACAAATCTCTGTGCTTTGCTTGGGCACCCTACCGCCGCAGCCGCTTCCTGTGCAAAAGAACCCCTTACTCTTTCTCCGCTTGTCCCTGAGAGCACGAGCACAGCAACTCACATAATGCTATCGCTTTGCTTGCATGTCTCATATAAGCCAATCAGTTGATCATGGATAAAGTCTCCCGTGAAATAACAAAGTTTTCAAACTGACAACCCGACAAAAACTTCCTACCTTGAGCCATGGAGCTTAACACCCAACAATACCATCAAGCTCACATCGGGGATTTCCTCCACAAGAGTTTGACAATCTTATAAACCTCAATACACCGGGCTTTCTCATAGAAATTTTATATATTCTTTTATAGCGTCCTAGGGCTCAATGCATTCATAGTCCGTAATTTTAGTGAGACTCCAAACGACCAAGTAGCCTCAAATCCAAATCAGCTCTAGGATTCAAATTCTCCCAAAATGGTCATGACCGATAATCTCTTTTCCTTCTCCTCTCATCGTAACTTCCTTCCAGAGGCAATATTGTACTGGGAATATACATATTGCATATTTAACATTTCAATCGGGCTGTGGTCAGCCCATTCAATCATAAAAAAAATCGCGAGCCCTATTTGGCCTAGAATATTTTCCAAGAGTTGACTTCTGGCCAAACCCACTTGCTCATCCTTCTCTATGGGTTGTCTTTTTTGTTCCACTTACAAAATATTTATCAAACAAACCAATGTGATGCTTTCTTTTGGTTTCTTCCTAGAATCACAAGCGCTTCCAAGGGAGGTCGTGATATAAGTCTCGCTCTTGTTTGGTGGTCGCTAAAACACTGGATTCGAATCACGACTCGTAAACTGTGAAGCATTGTTTGAGCCTTTTTTGTCCTTTTCCATCCCTACGCAAAAGAATAGAGAGAATGAAAAATTGCACTAAAAGCAATTCATAAATATCCAAGGATGTAGAATCGTGAAATTCTAACAAAAGGTAAACAAAGATAATGGAATGAGACCTTCAAGAAAAAAGCCCGAGAATGCATATCGCTTAAAGATATCTAGCATGATTACATCGAAAGTTCTAAAAAGATACCGTTGGAACCGTATGTGCATTTGGAGAAATCAATGATTGAAAAAAAAACATCCGCTTAAACCTCAAGATGAATACGTATGGTAAAGAACAAAGTGGAACCCGACATGCAACCTTCGATGTAGCCAAAGATGGATGATAATAGCATGACTCGGAAAGATTAGAGGAAGTGTCATGGAGGTCTATTGTAACTGTTTTTTCACTTAAATATACGTGATATGCAAATGCCAACTAAAGCATGCAACCCCTTAAAAAAGGAAAATCACTATGATGCGTTATATGAATGTAAAAAGGGGTCTTTGTCCTTCTATATCTCTTTCAAATCGAAGTTTTCTAAGATTTTATCCTTATCCGTTGTATGAAGGTTTGAAGGCAAGCCCGACCGACACGTGTGCTACCCATCAAACAATATGTTCGAGGCATAGTTTGACTAGTACTGACCGTTGACACTCATTAAAACAATGATGCGAAAGTAGGGATATTATTTATTCTTTCTTCAAAAAATTATTTATTACTTAATATGTTCAATAAAATTAATTATTCCAAACAACAACATCTTATAACGTTGAAAACGAAAGAACCGTTATCATGCACGTATAGGAAGGAAATGTAAATATTCCAAATTGATGTAGGTGAAATTAACTGCATGATATCAAATCAAAATAAAAGCAGAATGTGACTCATGAAATTAGCATATTTGAATTTAAAAACCAAAGATATAATGCATGATTAATAATCATACTTCTTTCACAAGAAATTAACCATAGAGCTACATCTCGATTTTGCACAAATTTGGTTTGTTACTTACTAAATCAATCAACACTAATCAATGAGCCAAACTATATATCTATTATAAATAAAACTAAGCAATCTACAAAATCATACTTTGCACGTGATAAAAATTCCAATTCCCAACAAGGAATACAAAATGCATATCAACTACATAATGGTATAACTGCATCTTTTACTTTACACTCCACATTATCATCTAAACAATTTATGGAAATTTGGGATAGCTCCTAGAGTCTCTTACACCCACATAGAAATTTGGGATATCTCCTGTGTCTCTACACTAATACGTAAATCTCTGGATATCTCCCTAAGTCTCTTACACCCACACGTAAATTTCATAACTCCACGGTCTCTTACACCCAATACGTAAATTCTCGAATTTCTCTCCACCGGTCTCTTACATCCACACGTAGCCTGATACCTCTCTGTCCTTACACCCACACGTAAATTTGGGATAGCTCCCGGTCTCTTACACCCACACGTAAATTCAGGGGATCCTCCTGCCCTTACACCCACACGTAAATTCAGATCTCTCCCGGCCCTTACACCCAAATTAACATAAATTTAAGATATAGCTCCCGGTCTCTTACACCCAATACGTAAATTCTGATCTCCCAGGTCTCTACACATTAATGATAACTCCCGGCCCTTACACCCACACAGAGAGACCCGGGGAGTTATCCCAAATTTCCAAAGAGAAGATCGGTTTCCAAGTATAGTAGCAGGCTGAGATTGAGGATTGTTGTGTTGGAGTTCCCACACTATAAGCATCTCTATGCGTAAGAGATCTTCAATTAGTTCACGTCCCAATCCCGAGTCCTTTCGTAATGAAGAGGTCTCAGATCCATAGGGATTCAAGCCCTCAATCACATGGAGTGAAATGTAAACCCGAGAAAATTCACCTTGAAAAGTAAAACGGTAATTTGAAAATCTGAAAATTTTCTAGATCTTGGATGACGAAATGGACTTCACCATTGGAATCGTCTCGCGAAATCTAGCTACCACGTCGAATTCCGAGACAGTTAGAATTTCACATTTTTCGAGACACCGAAAGTCACGAGACATTTATAATGCAAAGAGTGCTGAGACAACCATGCATAGAATGTCAAACATGTTTGCGGGGCCTATGTGTGACATGTGTCACCACTTGATAGAATGGAAATCCAAAGTTATGATAAGATAGAAACTCATGGGAGCCAAAATAGGTTTGACATGGAAGTGTAAACAGATTAGCATCATCTTTTAACGGTTCCTGCCATATATTGATAGAGCTCTCCATTTCCTATACGCCATCTACACCAGTGTTGAGGATGAATCGTGACGACCGTATACTCTTTCTAAGTGTAGCTTTGGTTTGATCCCACTCGAGTAGATAAGAAGCCCTCACAGAAACAGTAGCTTGATTAATCGACTAGCCAGGAGTATAGAGGTTAGAGACGGTTCCAAGTGTGCCACCATCATTGCAAATTTGAAGGCGTAGTCTAACAAACTCATACTACACCTGTTCCCTTCTAAAAACAGAGGTGTCTCCATTTAACCATGAATGCGCCCTTCCCTTTTTTCGTGCCACACTGTATGAGTTCATCGTTCTCCAACTCTTGACATTGGAGAGAATGTGATAACAAGAAAGAGGGAATTTACTGGGCAATTGTCTTTATCAATACTTTTCTAGCTTAGGAGAGAATTTTTACACTCCTTGAATCTGTTCCACATCCTTTCCCGAAGGAGCAAAGATCACTCTTTATTTCTACCAACAAGAGAGGGTAATCCCAGCATATCTAAGAACGAGGGGTAAACACCCTTAGTCTTTTCGAGATACTCAGTCTTAGGGTCTCGTAAACATTATTATTGAAAAAGATACCAAACTTTTCAAGGTTCATTGCTTGTCCTGATATCCTCTCACACGGCTCAAGAATATTCTGCATTTTAGAACATTCTTGTTGTCACCAAGACATGTTGTTGAAAGCCACTCAAGAACAAATAAATATATGTGAGATACTAGGGGCACCTTTACTAATATGGCAGCCATGCAGATCACCCCATTTCTGCCTCCTTCCAAGATTGCAGAGCTTAATCTCTCAAGATAGATAAGGCTAATGAACAAATAGGGGCGATAATGAGTCACCTCGCGTAGCCACGCTCGAGAGCCAGCCCAACTAACTCACCATTTTACGGAGACATGATATTGAATTGTGTATTAAACAAAAGCATTATCATATTTACAAAGTGAGGATCAAACCCCATTTTTTTTTTAGATATTTTAAATGTGATTAAAATAAAAGTTGTTTAACAAACTAAGCTCGATAAACCCTATACCCACCCAATCTCTTAACAACTCGATATAGGTCTCATTAGCAAATAAATAAATAAATAAATTTAAAATAACAAACAAAACAATTTATTAAATATAGTAATATTTTCATCTTTTATATAATTGGGAGTGGGATTTAGGAGATGATCTAGAGAGGAGAGAGGGAGGTCGTGGGTCTCACATGGGGTCATTTTTAGAATATAATTCACTGCTCAACCTCATGTTTTTTTGTAATTTTGATAGTTGTACATATGTTTGGATTATTTGAGTAAACTAGATTTCTATTTAATCTCTCGAATAAAAAACGGTTAATATCCCCTAAGTTGTTGAAGAGATAATGGGGACATTTTGTCCGAATGTCGAGGTTAAGTTTGTAATTTTAACGAGAATTTCGCCCTTTAATAAAAAGCCTATCGAAAAAGGAGGGAAAAATAAAAATAAATAAATAATTCGTTTGTCGTTATTGTGAGAATTAGTGGAGCCAACCCATTACTATCAAGAGCGTGAAGGGGCGGCGGCCATGACGACGCCCGCTTGGGAGTGAGAGGAACATCGCCTACAGAGCGCACTAACCGCCGGAGCTCGGCAAATTGACTGTGCCCATCAAGGTCAAGAAGGGTCTTGGGCGGGCTCACTCTAGAACTCGCAAGAAAGGCCACTCATTGCCGGGTCGCTCGCGATCACAGACCGCTCACTTTCCATTCCGAGCTCTCATCGTGATCTCTCCCATTGCCTGACTACCGCTTCTCCTCCGACAAGCCCTTCACGACCGCCGATGTGGCCGTGTTTGGTTTATTTCTGGCTTCGTGATCTCTGGCGAGCGGCCAAGGTTGATATTTTGTGTTTTTTTTAAAGGATTCATTGTTGATTGTGGGCTGGTTACAATAATTGATGCGCGATTTTGTACATCGATTGGTGTATTTTATCAGGAATCTAGATAATTGACCGGGTTGGACGTCGAAGTTCGGCTTTTTCACCTCATCCACTTTCCTTCTAATTTCAGTTCGTGCTTTTGTTTAATGTTGATGAATTGTGCTTTATCTCCTTTGATTCTCGCATGTATGTTTGAATGTGAGCCGCGCTTTATCACCTATTTGCTTCAATGGTGATTTGATTTTAAATTAGACTCGCATTAAGGTCGGGTCGTCTGCTCATTAAGGCATTTCAAGAAAAATGTTATTTCTCAAAATGATCATGCGGGATTGGGAAATTATAATCATAAGAATGAGATTGTAAGCTATTCAACGATTCCAAGTCAGATGGTATATTTGTCCATTTCTTTACTTTTTGTCGGGAGTGAGAACACCGTGATTTACTTCAACTATGATGGGCATCCGTATCAAACAACTAGTGGGATGTCATCTCGATTATAGGGACAATATTTTTGCAAAGAATAAACAACTTATTCGTCGAACACTGAGAGAAAAATTGTGTAAATTGAAGGTCTTTTACCATTTCTATCAACTCAAGTCATGGGGCATGCCATCTTTAATAGTAGGGAAAAGATCAGAGCAACGTGTTACGTTATTTGGCTGAACACCAAGGGAAACATTGTGTAAATTAAAGGTCTTTATCATCTTGGTTCAATTTTTGGATGCCATCTGATATAAAAAATCTTATGTCGAGATGTAATTTTATTGAAATTGCTTTTGTTGTTTCACAAGTGTCACAGATCACTTGGAAGGTCCGAGATAGGATTCTTTCTTGGTGTAGCTACCTCTAGGTGAAAAGGCCTTGGTTCTAGTTATGTATTGCTATTACTTATTAGGGAATCATGGAGTTGCGTAAATTAGATTCTTGGTTCTAAGGATTGTTTAATTCCTTCTAGAGGTTTGGGAGATTCCTCCTCGGTTTGATTTAGGCCACAAACTAGGTACTCGATGTGGTGGCCAAGCTGTGACCCTTTCTTTTGGAGGTTTTTCTTTGGGACCCCACTCTCCATGAGTATTGTAGGTATTCTCGTTAGGGTTTGTGTACCGATGTTTCTGTTTCTTGTGCAATACACTTGCACTTATCTCTCTTCCCTTTTTATGTCGGTTGAAGGATAACTCATAATTCCTTGTACTCTTTCCTATTTTTTAAACTTGTTGCAGCTTCCTAAAGGAAAACCAAACACTTTTAATTCATTTTTGTAGAGGTCAAATAGTAGTGTTGAAGAGTTGGCACAGTGATGGAAAAGAAAGGTGTACTAGATATCATAGGTACCGAATTGAATACGCTTATTTAATTTTTTGCTTGAGTGTACCATGTGATATGTATATTATGTTATTTGAATTTTTTCATTAGATGAGTATCCTCATGTTAACATTTGGAGCTCTCTTCTTACATCATGATATGCATCCATCATAGGCAGACAAATATCATGAGTAGAAAAGCTAATCTATTTAAATCTAGCTCACAAATGAATCTATAAAAAAATTCTAGCTTACAAATGAAGGGTCTATATGCACTGTGCTTCCAGGTTTGTGTAAAAGATGGTATTAGATTTTCTGCAAAAAATATTGGCCAATATTAAATGTTGTAGCATGATTCACATCATATTGATTATTTGATGGTAGTTGTGTTATTATAGTGTGCCTGATATTGAAAAGGATTCTTCTTCCTCATCATCTTATCATTGCTTCTACTTTAGATCAACACAATTAAAAGCATCTTACTTGACATCAATACTCATTTGAACTACATTGAGAGATTTCTTGATGGGGGTGTAAATAGAGTTGAGGGAACCTAGAATGATTCATTTTTGAATCTACATTTAAAAATGGAAGAGAATCTACATTTAAAAAATGGAAGAGAATCTACATTTCAAAGGGTGGTTGGATGATTTTAATTCGAAGTACCCTGGCTAGCCTTCCCATTTATTTCATGTCCTTATTCCCTATCCCTAGATCGGTTAGAATGAGAATTGAACGGATTCAAAGGAATTTTTTATGGGGAGGAGGCGCGCTAGAAAGAAGACCTCACTTAGTAAATTGGGAGGTGGTTTGTCGAGACAAAAAGAGTGGAGGATTGGGGATAAAGAAATTGTCTATTCTAAATAAGGCCCTCCTTTGTAAATGGAGTTTGTGCTTTATGCAGGAAATAGATGCCTTTTGGAATATTTTAATTAGAGTTAAGTATGGGGAGGATAAAGGCGGTTGGTGTACCAAAATGGTGAGGGTTGGTTATGGAGTTGGAGTTTGGAAAGAGATTAGAAAGGGATGGGATATGGTGGTAGGAAAATGCTCTTCGAGGTGGGTAATGGGAGCAGCTTTTTGGAAGGATAAGCGGTGTGGGTCAATAACTGTGTGATGCTTTCCCAATCTATCTGTTGTTTCTGCTCACAAAGACGTCATGATTAAAGAAATGTGAAGCCTGGATGAGGGAGGAGGATGTTGGAATCCTCTTTTTGTGACACCCTTCAATGATTGAGATTTGGAGGAAGTAAATTTGTTTACTTGCCTAGCCGGATGAAAGTGCAACCAAGCTTGGAGGATGCAAGCAGATGGGTGGAAGGAAAATTGAGCTTTTCTCTATCAATTCCATGTTTAAGTGGATTTTGCTTCGTTGCTTCCCACATCATTAACAAGATACAAATTTAGAATATGCTTCTTTGCTTAGGAGGAAGCATGGGGAAAGGCCTCAACTCTTGACTAGGATTTAGAAGAGAGGAAGACCTCGGGCTAATAGATGCTTTATTTGCAAAGGAAAAGAAGAAACAATAGACCATTTTTGCTTCATTATAAACAAGGGTTTAATGGGCACATCTTCTTCTATTTTTCAGCTCATCGGGTCCTTCCTAGTTCCTCGTCTACAAACTTTGGAAGGACGGAGGGGTCTTTCGTAGGCAAAAAAGAAAGCATAAAGTGAGGGTCGGGCCTTTATTTTTGGACTATATGGAAAGCAAGAAATAAAATTGCTTTGAAGATGCGACACTGCCTATCCGTAAGTTTTCTTTTGTGTATTACCTAAGGTCAGATCACGTTATGTGCATTAAAGAAGGCACTACAACGCTGATTGAGTTCATTGAGTGGCTGTGGATCTACGATTTTAGTGTTTTTGTAGCTTTTCCTTCTCGCGAGTGTTTTCTGGTATGTCCACTTTTGGGCCGCTCCCAACTCCGCTGCTTTGTGTTTTGTCGGGGCTGTTTTTTCAAGCAGCTGTAGGTTTGGGGTCATGGCTTGTTCCTTTGTATTTCTTTGAATCGCCACTTGGTGGCTCTCTCATGAATTATCTTTCTACTTTGACAAAAAATAATGATTAATTTTTGAGATCCTATGGCCAAGAAGGTTCTAAATAGTTGGATTGGTCAAAAGAAATTGTATTTATTCGTATGAGGCAGACCACCTTGATGGGTCTTGTTTAGTAAATGCTCTACTCAAACTTAGATGGTTCATTTTTTAAATCCTATGGGTCAAGAAGGTTCCCAAATAGTTGGATGGTTGAGTATATGCCCCGAGCCTACTTCTATGCATGGCTTCCTGAGTTGAGAAATTCAATGTTTCGGTTGAGTCTCTTGTGGAGGGTGGGGGTGGGAGTGTTCAAGTCTTTGAGCTTAAGTTTAAGGAATGTATAGGTTTAGAGAAACCTCTATAAGGAATTGAATTTAGTTTGAGAAACAAATTGCGGGCACTTTCAAGAGGTGTAACTTCATGGCACCAGGTGTTTAAGAGCATTTATGGTCCGCATTGTAATGGGAGAGATACCGACATTATGGTAAGGAAATCACATTGAAAAAAAAGGAACCCCATGAAGAAAATGAAAAAAGAAAAAAAATCTGGGTGTATTTGAGCTAAGATACTCAGAGTTCACTAACTGACAGATCAAGTACCTCAAGCAACTCTAACTCTCAATCGACAAAAGGTCTTAACACGCTTTATATCCAATCACCTTTACTACTTTCCTATAGCCATGTGTTGGTTTCATGTATTCCTATGGAAAGGAAAATCAAAATATGCAAAAAATAAAAAATTCTCAGATAGTCTTCTTGTTAGAAGCTTTAGTTCAAGTCAACTTAGTACACCTCATTGCCTCATTACTTATCAATGTAAAGTTCTAAATCTCATTGGTAGCTTAACTTGGTAATGGAACTTTGGCTAAGGGAAAATTATGGTTTGAACCTTGTAAACTATACTCTTAACATGTGTTTTATGAGATTGCATTGAGGTAGTGTTATACTAACCCAAGTTAGCTTTATATATGTTATTATCCTATTACTCCAATAGATTAAGCCAGGTTAAATTAATAGTTACACCTATACCAAACATTGATTTTGATAGTCCGTTTAAGGATTACCCAAAAATTTAATTGTTGAACATGGTCCAAAGCATTGCTTGAGACCATCATGAATCAAGATAGTCCTATGCATGTAGGTAATGGTCACAATAAGTCCCGGGATGCAAGCTGAAAGTATCATGAAGTTTAAGAATAAAGCAAATTCTCACTTTGAAATGAGTTGTTTAACTTATCTAACTTGTGAGCCCTTCAATAGCTTGACTCACATCCCAGGGTGGGTGAGGGTGGAAGTGGGTGGGTGTGGGGAAGGAAAGAACAAAGAATCTCTGCAATATTTCTCAGTTATTTTCCTAGATTAATCAAGAAAAAGTCTCCATATGTGATTGGGAATGGACACTTCCTAATCACTTTGATTTGTTGGCCAAAATTCCATTCTATTGTCTCTTGAAAAGGCTTCCAAGGACTCTTGCCTAATTTAATTATAAGCCTCGAGGCCACCGATAACCTATCAACTAACACTCAGGTCTTTTGCTTCTCACCAACCCCAAGCATTGGGGAGATGCTTTAAGATCCAAGAATTCACATGCCTCCTAATTACCGTAATTTCTACACTACCAAGTTTTAATTAGGTTGATTCATCTTTTGTCTAGTTCTTTACTTCCTTCTCGTGATTCCAGAAAGAACCACTCACCATATCGAGATTAGCTAGAAATCAAGATGTAAATAGTCCACATGAATCAATAGATAACAATCACAGAGAACCAATAGAAAAAGGGAAAATTAACGAATAAACATAAGATTCATGTCCAAAATCAACCAAAACCCTAGATTACAGTTAGAACATAATAGAGGTTCGACATCATAAACTTAGGACAAAACATGAGAAAAAAGAAAGAAGAAACTCTAATGATCAAAATGACGGTGATTCTCGGATTTTTTTCCACAATTCTCATGATCTTCTCCCAAATCTTCAAAAACAGCTCACAACCTCTTCCTTGGTTCCAAAATGTGGACAAAGTCCCCTTCCCCGAGCCCTCCCCGCCTCCCTTTTGTCTTCTTGGGGTTTGAGCTTTAAAACCCTCAATTATGGGCTCAAAATGGGCTGAAAATCAACTGAAAACCAACCCTGAACGTAGCGACGTTGTTTGGCAACGTCGCGACGTTAGGATGCATTGTTTCAGAGCTCGCAACGCCGTGTTGGCGACGCTGTCGCAGCCTTCCCGCTTTTGCACCAACTTTGTAAAGCCATAACTTTGTCATCCGAACTTCGATTTGAGTGATTCTGACTCGTTGAAAGCTGAGAGTGCAGAATCTAGATATGGCTAGAAAGAACACTTGTGAAATGATGATAAAGACGTTAGTTACAAATGCTCCAAACTGGTCACTTTTGAGCTCTCTCTCTTCTTCCTTCAACTACCAAGAGTCATAACTTGATCATTCAAGTCCAAATGGAGTGAATAAGGCCCTTTGGAAAGCTCAGAATTCCATCCATCCATATTAATGCCAGTGCCATTTGGGATCATCTTGTAGCTGAAAATTATCAAAACACAGTAGCTGCTGCTACATGTAGTTTGCTGATTTTTGGGCTTTCTTGTTTTGCTCCATATTGGCTCATGGTTGACCTAATCACAAATTGAACATTTAGAGCATTAGATCACTTATTTAAATAATAAAACTACTAAAATATAAGCAAAACATATTGATAAAATGATTATAAAGTATACTCATCAATGGAGAATCTTAGAAGCGCTTGACCCTTGTTTTATTTCTCTTCATTGGGCTTTGCTAGAGAAGTTTTTCTGTGCATCCCCTTGAGCCTTATTCTGCTAGATTGGAACCTAGTTTGCAAACCATGAGATTGGACTAAGGAGCCATCTAGTGAATGGCTACCAGCATCAGTAGGTGTTATCAAACTAAATTTGATAGGTGTTCTTTGGACAACCTAGGTTGTAATTGGGGATTGGAAGATCTTGTTGCTTGGGCTGCCCTTTCAAAACCTTCTTTATGAATATATTTTTCACTTATCAAGAAAAAAAAGGGTTGGGGGCGGGGGTAAGCGTTGTTTGTGTTGTTGGGATTGAAGATCAACCAGATCATTCTGGTAGAGGTGAAGAGCATTCTCTAAACCCGAGGCCGTGCAATGCCGTTGAGGCGTAATTTCACTCTTTCTACAAGGGTGTTACCAGCGAGACCTTGGGCTCTTTTTCTTTTTCCAATTTTCTATTAGAAGATGACTTTGTTATTGTCATATCTAAGACAACTAAGCAAGAAAGAGGACAAAAAAAAAAAAAGACTTGGAATTGATGGAGCAAATGCATTTGCACAACATGGAGCAAGACATGGTTTCTTTCATAGGAGATTCTATTCACGCAACTTTAGTTAAATTTGACTGTTTTAAAGCTAGTCTACACTCATCTACCCTTTACTATGCATTGTGTAGAAGATTAAGTAATTTCTTGGAAGGATTGTTCATCCTTTCTTGAACATTTCATCACTATGAAATCTTTGTTTCTATATTACCAAATAAATAAATAAATAATTAATTAATTCAAATAACTATATTTTAAAATTATTATTTTACTTGTTATTAATTCAAGTATTTCTTTTATTATTTCATTTTTTGCTTTTAAAGTGAAAAATATTCCTCCAATCTATAAAGTAACATCTAATACATTATGTATAGCTCCTTTCAAAATTGGTATTGGCCATAAGAATGACATAGATGCTTAATCTTAGCACTATTATTATTATTATTATTATTATTTTATCGCAAAAAGCAAGATAAATGTGTATATATGAAAAGAGAGCACAAGATGCCTCGGGGTGGAGTACAAAAGAAGGGAGCAAGGAAAGACACTTCTTACCTATACCCCATCCAAGACAAAAACCCACCAACGAATCTAAGTTATCAACACTATACAATCCTAGCCCACGAATTATAAGGAAAACAAAAGATGATTTCCCATCCCCGTGAGCAGAGGGTACTTCATTCTCGAAACCACTCGACCTTTCCAACCACAGCATCCAGAAAATACAAAGAGGCGCCGCCATCCAAACTCTCTTCCATTTTTTTCCGACACTAACACTTTGCCATGCAAGGAGAAGTTGATGCACCGAACGGGGGGGTACCCAGTTAAAGTCAGTAATAGCCAAAAGAATATCCCATAATATCTTGGCTCTCGAACAATGGATACAAGCGACGATTGTTTCCCACTTTCGCATAAGCGCACCGCTTACTAGGAAACCCCCCCTTTCTTTAATCAATAAGAGTAAGCACCTTACTCCTAGGAAGCTTCCTGTGCAAAAAGCCCACCTGTAACGACACCGTATGGATTGCCAAGGGAAGTCTGTAGGAAGAGAATACCTCAGCTTACGATACATAAGACTAACTGAGAAACCGTTAGTCAAAGTCTCTTTAATAACAACCGATCCTCTGAATGGCCTTATTTTTTTGTCGCGGCAAGAAGAGGAGGAACCTTTCCACCTCTCGCCACCTCCTGGGCCATTAAGAGGTTTAAGAAAGACCGGGACCACCCCCATCCTCCCTTGAGAAAACCCAAGACAGCGCACCTAGCATCCTTATGAGCGCCAATTGAACAAGGTGGAAAGGCATTGCAAAGCATAGTTTCGTCAGACCATCTGTCCTTCCAAAAGCCCAACCTCCTACCATTACCTAATGAGGAGACTAATTTTGTGAGAAGGCCATTCTTTCTTATGTCTTTCCATAAACCACCAAAACCTCCCCGATATCCCTAGGTTCACCCCCACCTCACCAAACTTGCGCTGATCACCGCTTCCAAGGAACCCTCTGACAAACGCAACACCACTTGCAAAGCAATGCTCGATTCATCAAGGAAAGGGGCCTTTACCCCCTTAACCCGCTCTACTTCTTTTCTCCTCTTTGACAAACAAAGATTCCAGCATGGACTAGTGAGGTTTTACCTTCTAGGTTGCCCCACCTTTGAGAGAAAGTCTCTCTAATCCTTTCTCCAACTCCAGCTCAAACATCTTACTCGAATGGTATGAGATGAAGCAATATGGGGAAGGCTAGACAATGTACTCGGGATGAGGGTAAGTCCCAACCTTGAGATATATTGTCTTTTCCAGAGGACAATCTATTTCGAATCTTTCTTCAATAGAATCCCAAACCCCACACTCTGTGAGAGCCCACGTAAGGCCCAAGTACTTAGCGGGAGGACCACCCCGCAACCAAGCCTTCCACCGCTAACTCCTCCATGTTGTCCACCCTCCCAAAGAAATAATCTCGCCTTTAACAAAGTTAATTTTCAAACCCGAAGGTCAAACCATACATTAAGGTCCATTTCAATACATCAACTGCTCCGATTGGTTTACGAAGATGATAGTATCATCACGTATAAAAGATGAGAAACGACAATCTCCCCACCATCTCACTCCCTAAACCTCGTGATCCAAAGCTGTGTTGCCTTCCACCGCCTCTTTTAGCAAACAACCGAGGCTTCCATACCGAGCAATGTAAATAGGGTGATAAAGGATCCCCTTGTCTCAGGCCTCTGGAACTCCGAAAACCCCGAAGGTGAACCATTTATCAAGACTGAAAACGATGTGGAGATGCACCAGTTAATCCATCTAATCCATTTAGAACCAAACCCCATTCTCTCTAGCATCTGCATCAGAAAGTCCCACCATGATCAAAAGCCTTTTCAATGTCTAACTTACAAAGGATCCCTTTCTTTCCCTCTGAATGGAGTCCACAAATTTCATTAGCTATTAGCACTGTGTCTAAAGACTATTATAAACCTAACTGTAATGTGTATTTATGATTATTTAAACAATTTTAAGTGTGATTAAAGCTTACTATAATTGAAGGTTGTTTTATTTATCTAACTGTAATATTTTGGGAGAATTTTAGCTTTTTACAGAAGATTATGCATTTTGCATGATTCTGACGGAGATGTTAGATCCATCTTTCTAGGAACCTTCCAAGTTAGATAGCACATCAGTGACTCAATCATTTTCCAATGGAGGCCTAGCATCTCTTGGATAGCTATTTGCAATCCACAGATCCTTCCACTTTCCAAATTTGCACCGAGTGGCCAAAAAACAATGTATCTACGCACACCTGCACTTGCACAAGTGGTTCCACTGGTTCCAAACTCGACAACTAAGCAAGGCTTTGTCAGGCACAAAGGATTTCAAATGTCAATCCACCCTTCTCCTAATGCTGCCTACTTAACAAAATGCACCTTCCTTTTCAAAGTGCCGTCCCCCAACAACACTCTCTCTACCTTCAAGTATAATCCCATCGGCTGAGGCATCATGTAAGAGTATGAACACATACATACAAACACACTCCCGAGATAAATATTATCTTGTGCAATAGCAACTTGTTTTTTTTTTTTGCTTTCACAGACTAAGTTGTTCATAAGAGAATTATCTCTTCGACCATAGACGGGTTTATTAATCAAATACAATGAGGGGTCAGTTGTATAGTATTTGTCATGCTGAGGTGTTATTTCGCTTGTACTCTCGGGTGCAGCTTAGCGCCTTCTCTTACTTATAAAAAAAGTCTCAGGCACACCGAACCTCATATGAATACTTTCCTCAATGGGATGCCTAATCGTCAAGGCAATCCTAAGTACTCCAAAGGCAAAAACAGACAACTCTACATCAAAGAAATGAGCAAGTTTCCACATTCGCCACTTCTCACGTAGAAGAGCCGCTTCGAGTCAAACCCTAAGGCCGTATACTAATTCAAAAGAATTGAGAAGAACGACTCCCATACACAATTTTTCGCCTTCCTTGAGAAAAAAAAGGAGAGAACTGACTGCGGAAGACAAGTTGGAGTCACCACCCTGCCCCTATCTCTACTCTTCACTTTGAAACCCTCTCAAGCAGGCAGATCTCAAAACTAGAGATGAAAGACATGGTGCTTCCTCCGCTCAAACTGGAATATAGGAGTCCCAATCGGGACACACTTTCTAAAGCCCGAAATAGAGATACAAACTTGATCCACTTAATCCAAATCTCAAAGAAAAGCCATTTGTCCCATAACAATTTAGTTAACATTTGCTGTGCTGAATTTTGGAAGCAAGTGAACGTTGACAGATTATGCTCTCAAATTTATGGTCAACTCCCAAACATGCTCTCTAGCCTTTGCCAATATAGTGACCTTTCTTTTTTTTTTGATAGATAGACAGAGCAAAAAGCTACAAAGTATACTGTGTAGAATATAGTGACCATTTTTGAACCAAGGTAATCCCCGGCGTGTGAATCTTGCTCTAAATGTGATGTGATGTCTTAAAGCTAGTATTGAGTTCATGAATTCATGTAATTTTAATCTAATGCTGTGTCACTTTGGGCATGCCTCTCGCAGCCCACTTGTGTTGTTTTTTGTTTTATTTTTTGGTTTTAATTTTTTTTCCATGGACCAGTAGGGATTTCTTGTTTCGTTTCTTCCTTCATTTCTATCTTAGAAGTTAGAACTAAAAGGGGGTTTTCGCCAAGAACAATGCAGTGGACCATTAATAGAAACAATAGGCTTGGGAGGTTCCAGAAGAAGAGTTTGACACTCAAGTATTGACACAAAATGTTAAAGGGACAAATGAATGTGATGCGCCATTTCATCCCTCTAATGATTGAAAAGAAGCAAGGATTATTGTCAATATGTCCTCCGGTGGGGGAAGACTGGCCACGCACGTAAAAGTGAAAAGATATGTCACCGCTGTGGTCTTGAATATTTTCTTTATTATAAATTTTAGTCTATATTAGTTTATTTTTTGTGGTGGTTTTATTTTTGTTATGTTAATTATTAATATTATATGCTTCCAGCTAGGTTCAACTTAATCTCAATCCGATCCTCATGCACTTCAAAATTATGAGAGGCAAGAAAACTATAAGGGCTACAAATAAGTATGACAAGAATAATAATCAGACTCATGATAATAAAAAAAGAGAGTGTTTTATACAAGTGATGAGTAGTTTAGACTTTGTGATGGAAGACTGTGACGTATTACATATAAGGAATGTGGGCAGCTCAAGGTTCATTCCTGGCTTTTAGTGGGTTTGTCCTTTATTTGGTTAAGAGCAACCCAACCGTGCTCCATTTGAACTCCATCTTCATAAATGGAGATTTTCACTTCAAAACCATCTCCAACAAGGCTCCATTTTCATCTCCAAATTTGGAGATGAGAATAGTGTGACACTATTCACCATTTTTCTATTTTTATAATAATAAAAAAGTGAAAAAGTAAACTACAAAGTACTATTCTTCATTTTTTATAATATTTGCAGATAGAATAGAGGTTCGAGATGCTCAACATATTGTTTGGGTTGGAGATGGAAGTGGAAAAGTGGGCCCCATCATCTTCAAATGTAGAGAAGACAATTTGGAGATAAAATGGAGATTTGTGATTGGAGATGCTCTGAAGATATGTTATAAGGATGGTCTTGTTTTCCAACCGTAAAGAGAGCCAAAAAATTGTGGTTAGCGGAACCGCTGATTATAATTTGGAAAGAGAGAAATAGAGTTGTTTTTGAGGATGTGGATTTTTCTCCAAAGAGGATGAAGCTCTCCTTTGTTAGTACGTTAATTTCTTGGGTAGGGTTAATCTCTAATTTGGAGAGTTCCTTGGTTAGAATTCTTATGTGTATTCTCTAAGGGCCTTGTTTCTTTGGGGTGGGTTTTTGTTTCAACCCTTTCTATCATACATTTTGGCACCCAAATATATACTCATCGTATACCTTGGGGTGTCTAAGCTCTTTTTTGGTTTAATATATTGCTTAGTTTATCTCTCAAAAAAAAAAAAAAAAAAAGGATTGCTCTATAAGGGGAATTTAGAGTCTAGACATAAATTTTCTCTCTTTATGAACCATAAATAGATGGCAAGCTTAGTATTCGGCAATGCCATCCAAGTTGGCTTATTCACTTGGGAAGCTTCTTGGGGCAAAGTGTTAACTCTTGATCAATTAAAGAAAAGAGGTAGAGCATTGGCGTGGGTGCTTCTTGTACAAGGGAAGAAACAAACATCACTTATTGATCCATTTTGTTCAAAGGCTAAAATTTATGGATTTGCTTTTAGCCATTTATGGTGTCGCTTGATGTTTCTCTCTTGAGAAAGAGACCCTTCTTTCTTGGCAAGGTTCACACTGGTGCGGCGCTAGAAGGCGTGGATGGCTACCCCCCCTCTATATTTTTTGGACTCTATGGCAGGAGAGAAACAAAATTGCGTTTGAGGGGGTGGATATTTCAATCAACAGGATGAAGTCTACTTTTCTTAGTAACCTCTGGTGTTGGGTCAATATGTATTGTGCGGAGAGACCAAGGTCATTGATTGATTTTTTTGGTTTGGATGGGCTATTAATGAGCTTTTTGGTGTCTTGTGTCCGGTGTTAGTTGTTTTCTTTCCTTGCTCCTATTGAGGTCCTAGTCATTTCATGTATACTTGCCCTCCTGTGGTTCTTTCGCATTTTAATATACTTTTGTTATTTATCCATAAAAAAAAAAAGCGTATTTAGGATACATTTTAGACCTACCATAGCCATATAAAACATAACAAACTTTTGATCATGTCATTTGAATTGTGAATGACTTAGGTACTAGGTCTTTCGACTTTATTTTATGGTGATTTGATTAAATGACCTTTGAAAATCCAATTTTGAAATATGATCCTTCATCAAATTTTTGGCTCATTTTAACAAAAATGTCCTATTTTCTTGCAAACAAACCCTTCTTTCAAAGACAATGTAAATACTTGAAATAAAGGACATTTTTTTGTCCAAAGGGATTATTTTTCAAGAAAACACATGAAAGGGAGGTACCTAAGCCTAATAGGAGAGCCTAACTCAAAGGACCCGTGATAAGCAGAGAACTTCTCAAGCCTAACTACCACTTCACACTTTCATGAACCGATGTGGGATCCTATCATTGCCCACCCTTAGAGAAACCTGACTTCTGTGGACGGCCCATACTTTGATAGCTACTGACCTTCTCACTAGGTAGTCCTCTTCCGTAGCTATAGTTCCACTATTTCAATGAAAGCACCAATGATAGGTACCTTAAACCCAATAGGAGAGCCTAACCTAAAAAACTAGCTTGATAGGTGAGAGAACCTCTCAAGCTTAAATACCACTCTACACTTTTATGTGGAACCAACGTGGGATCATATCCCATCAAGTTAGATTCACAAATTGTGGTTATTCGATGTCTTTTAGCCAAATATTTCTATTTATACCCTTTCCCGCCTATGCTTCATGATGAAATTTGGCTCACTTTTCCGACATAATAATGTTTGAATTGTGTAGCACCTTATTGTTCTTCAAAATGGGCAATCGAGGGCTTATCTAGGATCTCGTGGCAAAGGAGCCGCCAAAGGACTTGCAATTGTCGCGCTTTAACCCGGTGTGATAAACACTGACATGCTCACTCATGCTTTGGCAACTCATCTCAGCTATACCAAACACCTGAAGCATGATATCTTTCTTTTTTCCCTTGTTAATATATGAAGCTTTGTCCCAAAATAATACTTTTTTTTTTTAAATATCAATCTAATACGTTTTTGAAAAAAATGCATGTTAAAGGCATGATGTTCGTTTTAAACTCAAATTCTACAAGCTTGAACTTTTAGGAGAGGTGGTCATTTAATAATGCTCAAACTAGTGTGTTCTTGTCAAACCATAGTTGGTGACTAAGATTTACATTTTTAAAATAAACCGTGAGTTGACACCTCTGCCGCTTATACCAAACACCCAAGCGACATCTTTTCTTTAACCCTTACAAGATATATTTCAATTTTTATTTTACTTTCCGTCTTACTACTACCAATATTCCATTGAAACAATTTCATGCATGCATGTCATGAAAGAATGGTTAAAATATACATGAGTCTTTAAAAGAGAGGTGGGAATATGGGCCTCACTTAATTTAGCCTCGCAGATTATGGCCTGGACGAGAAATGATGGCCTCGAATAGAACTAAGGCCCATCGGGCCTCGACTCCGAGTAGGTCCGTAGCATATTGTGGCTTGGGCCTAGTTGGTCCGGCTTACCCATTTTGACCCATTTTTTATTATAATTTTTTAATGATCAAGGTATTTTCTAATTGTTAATAATATTAGTTTCTTATATTATAAAAATAGTTGTTTATAGTAGTTATTAAATAATTATTTTTATAAAATAAAATAGTATTAGTATGACAAATATTCTAAAATAAATAAATAAATATAAACTAAAATAATTGTTTAAATAGTCTTTAAGAACATAAATAATAAATTATTAGTATTTTAACATAAATTTTTACAAAATATAAAATTTTTAAATTGTTATTTATTTATTTTTTTAAATTTTTAATGTCCTATTCCTTTGGATATGTGATCCAAGATAGAATCGAGTTGGCTAACTAAAAGTGGGCTCAAATAGTAATATCCAATGGGCTTTGCCCATTTTAGCCCACGCCCGAATGGACTTGGCCCGTTTCCCAGCTATATTTAAAAGAGTACATTGAAACCGACTACTATGTCCCCGTTAGACAAATTTTAGAAGGGATTACTTTAAAAAGCCTGGGGGACAGATTCAAGCATAGTATCGTAGACCAAAGCATCAAGAAAGTAGGAGTGTCTAAAAAATTTCCACTGGAACTGCTCCACATGATAAAATCATTTTTGTTAACATTTTTTCCTCTCCCTAATACTTTCTGCTCGATAGAATCGTGTGAGTTGTATCTTAAGGAACATTCCTTCTCATAAAAGCTGTGGTGCTTTATGGAAATGAAAACTATAGAGTCGTGTTTGATTTAACACGTATCACTTTGCAAGAGCTTAATGATAAACAATTTGCAATCAATTAAATCCTTAGAACAGGGGATACAATTGCTAAAAACCATAAAGAATGAAACAATATCCATGTTAATATAAAATGATAAATCATTATAAAATCTATAAATTTGATAATATAATGACTATAATATCTACCATTCCAGCTTCTTAACATATCACGATCATAATATGATATCTTCAACTCGATCGAATCCGCTTTGCCCGCTTGAATCAGCCCTCACACAAATAAACGTCGCAACAAGATCAATTTAAAACACCACGCTTCACATGACTCCCCATTTACAGTGGCTCCAAGGGCGCCTTCACGATACCGACCACAAAGAAAGGCATAACGGCGCCGCTTCACCGCTTGATTTTTGATGGAGGCATATCATCATCTCCCTCTTCTACACAAAGCTGCCACTAAACAAGAATCCTTCTTTTTTATTGTGATTTTTAAATTAGAACAAAGCCAAAGTTTCAGAGCTCATATGACTGGGCCTAGGGTAATAGATTGATCCATTAATTCCTTAGGTCCAGTAGTTTCATGCGTAAAATTGTTTGATTTGCTTAAGGATGTCAGAGAAATGGTTGATGAGATAATACCAAAATCAGGACATTGAAATGAAACCATATGGTATAGGAGTTTTGTTGACATATTGCATCACATTTTCGTATTTGGTTGAACTCTTAGTATTTACTCAAAGTTTTCTGGGTGAATAAGTCTTGAACATCCTTACAATGACTGGGAACATTGTTATGATCATGCTTTTTGAATAAGGGGTGTAAACGAGTCAAGCTAATGAGTTTTATCTGCTTGAATATTCCTAACTTAATTGTTGATCGAGCCAGTGTTTATATATTTATTTCTATTAATTTTAATTGAATTGAGCTTATTTAGAATAGAAGCTCTTAATATTTAAAAAGTCACTGAAGTTCGAAAGTCAGTTTTAACAGTTCAGAGCTAATTTCTGTATCACCTATACTAATTCAATTACAACTTAGTTTGGAACATGGAATAGAGGATAAGAATGACAAATTCATTTCATTTTCCTTAATTATTGTATCTACAATTGTTTGAAAAGAAGTTTTTCCTATGAATCTCCTAAAGATTTGATGTTCATTGTATACTGATGATATTAGATTCATTCTTCAAATAGATTAGAAGATGGTGTGAGAAGGAATATAAAAAGGGGAAAAACATTTTGTATTTGTGGTATGATTACTTTGTCGATTGCAAGATTAAACGTACTTGTATGATTAAATGCTCAAAAAATATAGTAGCTTGCTGGGTTTCTCATGATTTGAGGTCCCTAGTAGTAATATATAATTAAAGTGTTTAGCTCCAAAAAAAAAAGGAAGTAAACAAGAATAATTTTTTCATTATTTTTTATTTTTTATTGCTTTGCCAAGTTAATAAAACCATCCATGAGATTATGATTTATATCTTTGAAGTTGTATTCATGAATAATCATACCCTTCCAATTCATTTTATTTCCAAAATGTAATAAGAAGGAATTGTGAGAAAAAAATCACCTTAACATTTAAATGATAACCGTTTTAAAGAGCAAAATCCATGTTATTTGTAGAATTAACCTTTTTTTTAAAATGCAAAAGACACTTTTTTTGAACAAATACGAAGAGAGGAGATGGGATAAAATGGTCAATTTACGTTATGACCAAGGCTTGGTCCAAATGTGACATTTTCAAGGTTTTGTAAGAAGTCATTTTCCAAATATTTTGAGATTTTTTTTTCTTTGAATTATTGGTAGTTAAAAGACATCAAATTCTTGTTGTAAGGAATCTAACATCTCATATAATTATTATTATTACATATTATTATTTAAAGAGAACTCCATTTAAACAAAATGCTATTTTCTATTTCATGTTGCAAGGAAAATGACGTGACAATTTTGTCAAAATTAGATAAAATTGATCAAGGTCAATTTCAAATTTTTGTTTTTAGAAGGTCATTAATTCCCCATTGAAGCAATAAAAAATTTTCAAATATAATCCTCTTACTTTGATAACCTTCAAAACACCACCTCGACAAAAATACCCCTCCAAGGTCTCTCCACGCCAACCCCATTTCTTCCTCTCCACCTCATTCAATTCCGGTTTCAGAGGGAGGATTTGCTCAAGAGAAAAAAGCCCTAATCCAAAGACTTTGTGACACTCCCTCCTTGGGATCAATGAGAGCATTTCTGTTATTAGAGAGTGAGACCCACCAACTAATGGAGGTGAATGAGCAATTGAGATTGGAAAGTAAGGGAGGGTGAACACGAAGAGGACAAAGAGTTTTGCAACAAAAGTTGCTGGAATTACAAGGCCTGATGAATTAAAAGAGAATCATGGATGTTTGAAGAAAAAGGATCTGTTAGAAGGCCAGGTCCTGAAACCTAAGGAGTTAAGTCAAGGTTCTAGAGGCGGTTATTTATCTGACTTAACCATCAGCCAAGCACAAACTACAAGAGGATTGTCAATGTCTCATCAATAGTTATTTTGTCAATTTAACTACTATTAAGTTATAACTTGAAGGGGCTAAACTAAGGTTCCTAAACTGAGAGTTACTTGTCCGACTTAACTATCATTTAGTGTTATAACCCAGTGAGGTTAAGTCATGTTATTTTATCAGAGTTATTAATCCAAATTAACTTACCATTAAGTTATAACTATAATAAACCAAGGTTCTTAACCAAGAATATTTTATTTGGACTTAACTATCATTAGTCATTAAATTTGAAGGGGTTAAATCAAAGTTCTTTTATCAGTAATCATTAAAGTCTAGACTTAACTATTTTTAAGTTATAACTTAAGTGAGGTTAAACTGCAGTTCTAATCAAAAGAGTTATTTTGTCCGACTTAACTATCGTTAAGTTACAAATTAAAGATGGTTAAGTCAAGATTCTTACTATTAAAAGTTATTTATTTTATACTTAACTATCATCAAGCTACAACACCATGGGCTGAGATGTTCCTTATACTAATGGGTTTTAAATTGTTATGAGGATCAAATTCATGACAATCTATGATCAGAAAGAGCCGGAATAATAAGAAGACTTCAACGAAGGACAATGTGAAAATGTTGGAGGAAAATAAAATAAACCGCATGTTAGAAGGGTAAACTATTTGTTGAAACATGATCTTCTTTCTCTTTGGGTTTAACAAACTAAGTTATATTTGTATTTTTTTTTCTCGTTGTCCCTTTGTCGATTCCCTTAATCAAATCACCATTTTCCGTTTAACTAATTTATCTATATTTGGGTGACTAAGAGCTCAATTTAGCTTCAGGCTTCGAAAATCGTGAATAAATTTGAAAAATAGAAACATTATGATGCAATATAAAATAAATAAAAATAATAACATAATACTCATGATAGAATGCAAAGTGAATATAAGGATGCTTCAAAAAGTAAATCGCGGAGAAAAAAAGTGTTAAAGAAAATTATTTTTCTAATGTGAATATTGTCTAGAAAATGTAGAATATATATATATATATATATATATATATATATATATATATATATATAGCATATATATATATTCAAACAAATTAGAATTAATGGCATTAAATTAATAAGTTTTAACTAATAAATAAAATAACTTATTACCTTAATTTTTTTTCTGTCCTCTTTATTTTCTCACATTTTTCTCACAAAATTTTCAAGAACCAAAACATATTCTAATAGTACTACTTTGAGAAACATAAAAATAATATGGTTAAGTCTCACAATACTATTTACAGTTTACAAAACATACTATTATTTGTCTGAATCAAAACTAAAATAAATAAAGCAAATAAATAAATCAAGAAATTAACTAAAAATAAAAATAAAAAATTTAACCACCTCAAAGAAAAGGGGAACAAAAGGTTAAACTTATATCTATCTAAAGAACTTCTAGGTAGCTGTTTGAACACTTTCTTTTTATTTTCATCCACAATCCGCTCCGATTTCGATGGAAAGGAAATTAGCAAAGTGGGAATCAATATTATTTAAGAAAGAAATATCAAGAACTTGTATAATAAGATAATCCTAATTTGCTCCTTTGTCAATGATCAATATCAAATTCTTATTTTGTTTTGTTTAAGATTCTTGATTTGTAATCTAAATTACTTATCCGACTCGAAGGCCAGCTCATATGCTACTTTGAAAAGAAAATTTTGAGAAAAAAAGAAAAAATTGGTTTTGGCTTGTTTGATCATTCAAGTGTGTGCATGAGATTTAGTTATATAGAGATGACAACCATGGGAGAAAAATTCATGAGAGTTGATCGTTTAACACAAATCAATAAATATGAAATGAAATTGCAGAAAGAAATAGATCGAACTGCACCTACAAAACCATTCATACTCATATTAATGACCAATTCACTCCTAAAGCTTAAACTTATAGGATTCAAAGCCATGAATATTATGTTTTTTAACGAGTTCATTTCATCGTAACAAAGTTTCTAATGGTTGGATATGTATAAGTATGTATAATATGGAAGGATGCTCATCTTTTTACCTCTTTTAGCCTATGAATTTCAAAAATCTAATTCGGGTCATTTTGGTCCTTCTCTATGCACTATTAGATCAATCGAACTAAGTGAGAAGACCTAAGGGCATCGTAATATCCTGTCGTAAAAGGTACCAAGATTAGAAATCTAATCTCTCCCAAAGATCGATATAAAAAGAAATGAAATGATTATACACAATAATTGGTGGAGAACGATCCAAATAACCAGCTTAATGGCAACTATTAAAAGCTTAAAAATAAAATAAGAAGATGCTCTTTTCTGGCTCGTGAAAACAAATCACAAAAATCAATTTTTCTCGATCGTTTTTGTCTTATTTGACAGATTTAAATACAAAACATCATGTAACCATCATCTGTCCATTTTCTTACCAATTAAATCACCTACGACGTAAATAAACTAATAAGACAAAACCTAAAACCAAACACGTGGAAACTAATAGATAGCGGGATAAAACATGGTATCTGATTAAAGACCTTTAAAATCCAATTCTTGGAAAATTTGATCCCACATCGATTTTTGGTATGATTTGATAAAATATACTCATAATTTGTTTTCTTGCAAAAAATAACTCATTATTTTTAAAACATAACAAATACATGAAATAGAAATGGACATTTTTGTTAAAAAGGGTTATGCTTTAAGAAAAACACGATAGGTTAGATTCACAAATCTTTGCATTATTTGATGTTCATCCAAATATTTCTATAAAATAAATAATGGGACAAATGGATAATGGGACATCAAACTGACAATCAAGACTTTTTGAAAAGGTTGTTTGAAGTCTGAGATTTATGTGGTTGAGTTTGTGACTTGCCAGAAAACCCCAGAGAGAAATGGAGAAAAAGTGAAACATAAAAGAAAAAGGAAAAATAATCTCTTCTGCTAATAAATTATTTTTAATGTTTCTTTAAACTTAGATACTTAATTTCTTTAGTATTCAAAGTTCCAAAATGTTAACATATTTTCCATCCATTCTTACATTTATTAAACCAAACATAATATAAGATTTGGGTGAATCTCTATAGGCACAGATATAGGAAGGTGAATACATGATTCATCATGTTTCTAACACTCTCCCTCCTGAACCCATACTGATTGAGAGTTAAACAACCAAGTGAGATATCATGACTCTTTCATATAAACAAATGAGGATTCAAATTACAAAGGGGGTAATTATGATAAAATTACAAATACCCATATACCCTTTACTCTCAACATGTCAAAATTCCATAAATATTTATCTCATAGAAATGTCATTGTTTTAAGGCCCTCATCAAAGTTTTCTCCAAGCTTGGTGTATGTAATTACCATTTTCATGATAGGGAAAGTGTGACGCCCATCCCACATCGATTGTGGGAGAAACTTTGAAACTATATAAGTATGAGATCATCTCAACCTAGAAAAGATGTCGTTTTTGTGCCGGAGGGGCCCTTGCAGTTCTAAGTGGACAATATCTATATATTAACTCACAAGGTAAATGGTATGAGTTGGATCCCCATTTCCTTATAGTCCGTCTGCTTAATTTACAGAGGTGTTTTTTCTATCTCGTTTAGTCCAGACATGGAACACAACAAGGATGTTGTGTTTCCATGGGAGATGGTGTTTTGTCACATCACACATCGGAGGTGGAGAAACTTCCTAGTACTATATAAGTATGAGCTCATCTCAACCTTAGTAAACGTGTTTTAAAGCCATAGAGGGCCTCTTAAGCCCGGTTTATTAACATCTATATAGCTCGATTCAAATCGCTACATGGAAGAAACCTTGAAGCTAACATAAAACTATATACTTTTGCATGAAATATGATATTGATGAAGGCTTATAATTACTACTTTCAATATACTTCCTTTATCTATTAAAAAAATTTTATAACCTCGTAAATTTCAATCTCAACCAAATACTCGAGAATTTAATGTGGGTGTGGGAGGTAGCAGCTCACCCTCTTGCATAGAATAGTATCAAGCCGCGAGAGGCGTATGCTCTCGCTTGAGGTAGTGCGATGGCCTGCTTTTAAACATTTATAGATTAGAAAAAAGAAACAGATGTGTTAGTAAACTTTAATAAATTGTTAGAGAATTCACAATCAAGTTATCATCTGAGATCTAGATTACAGTTGAAACTGGCTTATCTAAATCATAGATGGGTATACCTTTGGCCATCTACATTCTACTACATTATAAGTAGAAAAATCCGAATTCCTATTTTGTCAAAAAATCCCAGAAGTTTGAGCTTAGAGAGCTTATCGTTTAATACGTATTGTAACTTTACTAAGGGAGGTTGCATAGATCAAGACCTTATCTCCAATTTACCCCAATTTGTTAATTTGAAAGTCCATGTATGATTTTGTTTGGTTTGTTTTAAAGACATGATATTCATATTAACCCACCACAAGATCAGCTTGTGAGGTTGAACCTAGAAAGAGGCCTATGGTCCCTGGCCATCGTGCTTCAGATTATCTTTCTAATACAAATATGGAAAGAGAAGGTATCTCCATTATGACTAAACCCGTTATATGAGCACCATCCAATTTCTATCTTGAGTTCTTTCACCCGATTACATCATGAGCACATTCTTCGAATTTATATATTCACTGGTTTATATATATTGTTAAGTGATCAACTTTCTTGAAACCCTGCTTGTAGATTTCTCGATGAATATGAATACATTCCTCCCTCACGTGGTACTTCATACCCGCATTGAATTTAAAAACAAACCAAAACAGAGTTCTTTATGGACTTTCAAATAAAACAAATGAGGATTAAATTACAAAGAAGTCACTCAAACCTGTGGACCTCCCGCTAAACCAAGTTCTCGATACTACGTTAAAAGCCCAAACTCCTAAAAGCTCGGGAGCTTGTAAGATTTAGGTTCAATATTAATCTCATGCTCTTTAACAATGACCAAACCTAGCAGATGATAATTATCCAATTTCTATCTTGTTTTTTCTATCAACATATTTTTATAAATGAGTATATCCATCCGTCTATATATATGGATAGATGTATGGATATATACATACATATATAAATATATATTGAGAGAAAATGAGATAATCATCCAAACCTTTGATTCAAATTCAACCTGCTTTAATGTTCTTTCTACAGCTTCCTTCGCTACCAGTGCAAATGCTAAAGCGATGGCGGACAAAGATTCCGATTCACGATGCTTGTAGAATTTTTCCATCGAATTTATGTGTATCCGCAAACCGATATGTGGAAGATGAAAAGGAATTTAGCGCTACCATATGGAAAATTAATCCATCTTCTACACTACAAGAAAGTTCTATTAAAAGAAGAAATGTACAAACAATGATATGCCAAGTCTTCATTCATCCGCAAAATAATCAAATCATTTTGCTTTGCCAGATTGGTCGATTGTTATATAGCATTGCAAGTGATGGGAATAATAATAAAATTTTTCATAACATTCACTATTTATATCCAAATATTTCCAAGATATTCTCTATGTTACTCGTAAAAATATTAAATTATCATGGCAGCCACAACCTTGCTCCCTCTCTTATCCGAATCCATCATAAAACAAATCTTATTTTATTATATATATACCA
The DNA here is from genome assembly GCA_016808115.1 of Tetrastigma voinierianum. Classification (NCBI taxonomy): domain Eukaryota; kingdom Viridiplantae; phylum Streptophyta; class Magnoliopsida; order Vitales; family Vitaceae; genus Tetrastigma; species Tetrastigma voinierianum. The sequence continues at coordinate 81,923 of JAEQBH010006741.1, read as the reverse complement.
CAATGTAATATATGACACAGCCATCGGTTGTTTCCATAAATAAATTTAAGAACGATTTCAAATCACTGTGGAGAAAATATTAATATTATTTGTTAGAAAATAAAAGGAAAGAGAATGATCTTCTATGGTGAAAAATCAAAACTATGTTGTTGAAAACATGCATTGAAAATTGAAGCTTCTATGTAATTATTGTTATAATTAATAAATGAAGATGTTCTTCAAATAATATATATATTTAATAAAAGGATGATCATTAAATTGGAAAGTTAGGATTTTGAACATAACACATTATACATTATTATGACAATATTTTCTTCTTGTTATATTGGCTAAGACTTATTATAAATTCGTATATGCTAATACTTATTAGGACTACTGACTTGGAACTAAAAATTATAACCAAAGTTAGAAAATTTATTTTTATGATTTTATAATAATGTTATTCAATAATTAAGTCGAGTAAGGTCCGATTAGAGTAAATATGAATCATCATTCAACATGACATGTTTATGACTGACGTCCTATTTATTCAAAATAAAATTTTAAACGAGTCAAATATGGATTATATATGTCAAGATTATAAGCATGTTAATTCAAATCAAATTCTGTGGACGATTGAGCCAATTATCAAATGGAGTTTTGCAAGTTGGATACAAATTTAACTTAAATGCGATTACACTCAAAAACCTGTGGTTGGCTCGAGGCAGGTGAATGTATATCAAACCACGCCGTCTTATATATTGGTAAGAAACTCTTCCGAAATAACTTGATGGTTATAGTTTACACACGGCCCAACTCTTGATAAAGATTTGTACCTTCATATCTCGATGATGTTAAACTATTCCTTACCACGTAAACTGTTAACCTAAAAGTTCAAGCTCGTAGGATTCTTGAGTTTAATATGAATATCATGGCTTCACATCCTCCTCATGTGCATGCGGCCCATACCGCACATGTGGAGAGTCGGAGTCCTATGGATTTTCAAATCAAGAAATGAGGATACAAATATTCAAATTTGTAAGGAGAGTGATTCAACCCATTACCTCATTCCAAATCAAGCTCTAATACCACATTAAACAACAAACTCTACTAAAAATCGAGCTTGTAGGATTTGGATTTAATATGAATATTATGCTTCACAAAGACAAACAGATGAAAAAGAAACAACCAGCAGATGAGACTTACTTGAGTGCGAGCACATTCACGAACCGAAAGAATCCCGTCCCGGTCTCGGTGAAAGCAGACCTACCTTACCATTGTCGAGGATTTGTATTAGAGGTAGTGGAAAATGCCCTTCCCATCCAAATTCCTTCCCAGCACTTTCCATCGATATGCCTTTGGCCGTGTTTATCACCAAGAAGGTAAGAGTTTTTGTCAGTAAGGCCCCGAGGAGAAGGACCTCGCGTAAATATAAAGAGGGTAAAATTTAAGAGCAAGCAATAATGAGACGGAGAAGTTCATTAGGGATGACATTCAAATCAAAAGCAAATTCTTTTGATTGACATTAATATTTGAAGAGGAGTACCTTTCCATTTTTTATCTCATGCCACTAGCGCTCACGTTGGAACTTCTTGGCATCGATGAGATTCAATGCTCATTTTCTTAGAGATAAGGATCAGCCAGGGACTGACATATTCGAAACTTTCTTTGGTACCAAGATGAAGCTTCGCTGGGCAATCGCTCAAAGTTATGCAAGGGAAACAATCGTATGACAAAAGGATTAGGGTGCGTAAAAGATTGAAACTTGTCCGAAAAAAAAATTGTGAATAAACCCCACCTCCACAATTAATTCGCCACTTCCATTGCCAATGTTCGAGATCCCCACTCCGCATCCTCTTCGATGCTTATGGCGCTCAAAAGGCCCGCCATTTGCAGCACTGCGACGCAGCATAGCTATTCACCTAAGGTCCGCCCCGCAAAACATGCATTGGCTCAGCCATTCTCGGGAGTGTTTCCTCGTATGTCGCCCATATGAGCATCGCCGACGCGATTGGGATCCCATAAGCCCAGCCTTCTAAGACGCCAAATCTCTACCTAAAAATGGAAAAAACAAAGTGTTAACAAAAGCTAGGAAGATTTTTTTCATCATTATCCACCGGGATGACCATAAATTCCCATTTAATAACATTGAGAAACGGTAATCTCCAAACATAAATTTGCTTTTCCTGTAGTTTGCGGTCAGGAAATCCATGAGAGACCTATACCGTTTCCTACTAGTTACTAAATTTTTACATCCGACAAAATTATCAAATTTCAGATATGCAAAATGTAATGGCGTAATGGAGAAAGCTGCGTGGATACGTGGGCATTCAAATTAGATGAAATGTAAGAAAATCCATGTACCTATAACCATTTCCAGGAGCGGCTACTATTAAACTAATGTTTGCCCTTTGGTTGAATGTTAAAAGTTTTCTACGATCTTCCAGAGGAAAACCTAGGCTTAAAGTGCACTCAAAGAAGGATAAGAACGCTTAAGATCATCTCACATTGCGTCTTTACTCCACTTACCCGGTTATACCTGCTCATTCCAGAAACCCGTACGTAACGCATGCCTTTACTAAAATTGCTCACGTAAGTAGGTAGGCAAGAAGAAGGTCCGGGGTCTTCTTGTACCCGACATGGAGGCCCTCCAATGATGAAATCCACTTGTCCAGCCGAGGCAAACATGGGCGTCCTTTTATCAAGTTTTCACTAACTCAAGAGCCTCGCACGTGGAACACAAGCCATCTTCATCTCCCGCATGCCGACATAATAGCCTGCTTAAACAAAACCACTAACGAACGCTTAGGTACGAGAAAATGAATAATTCAATAAATTAGCCTGATCAAAAAGAAAAAGGGAAAAATGTCTCCTATGAACATAAATACAAAAGAATGACAAGAAAACAAATAAGGAAAAAGAAAACAAGTGTAGTTTCTTTAAAAAATTTCTGGAAAGCAACAACTCACCTAAGGATAACATTACAACCATGAGTATTCTGAGAGTCTCGAATAGTTAAGGTGAAATGCTTCTCCCTGCATGTTCTTCATTTTTGATTGCCCACTTGGTCGCAACGAAACACCTAAAGTTAGTAATACAAGGAGATGAGATAATCGCTATCGATAAGAAAGATGAACTTTAATTATTACACTACCAACTTCTCTAAAAGCTTAGCTCTAAGATATAAACCCACAACATTTATATATATACTAATAAGGAATTGAACCTCGGCTTCCTAATAAGCCCTCCCGTCCTTCTACTAAGCTAACATAAACAATGTTTCGTGGGACTATAAATATATTGTAATAAAGGAAGTTACCAGCTCGCCAGAAGCTTCCGATAAGCCACCACAACCAATAATACATCCAGAGTGGCTAGGGGTTTATCACGCTCTCCCTGCCTATATCCATTTGTTTCAACAACGCCCCTCGTTTCTAAGAGCTTAATTCGAGACGAAATGGGCAACTGCTCACAAAATGGAAATTATAGTCCTAGAGAGAAAAAGTATCTAATAATTTTCAAAAGCAAAATGAAAAGGAGATATAGTAGACCATGAAAGCAATAAAAGAGATCATTTAATTGGTGGAATTCATTGATCAATTATTTGGATAACAACATGTATCATGGCATGGGATAAAAAGAAAAGTTACTCTTTTTAATAGCTCTTTGTCGATCATATTGACTTGACAGAAGAAAAACAGTCAAATTCAAGAGGGCATTATAAGCGTGAAGATCAAGCTTCTTTCTAACTCGCATTTTCCTTCTATTGCCATGAGGTACAATGACTATTTCAGGTAATCGTAGTAAACCCGAAATTTCACTACGGAGTATCTGCGGACACATCCGAAATAATTTCGCAAAGAAAACATAAAGAATTTCAATAAGAGATTAAAGTGCACAAAAAGTTCCTATGCTACGTAGCACTGGTGGACACATCTCAAATAATTTTTAAAGGAAACATAAAGAATTTGCACAGTGGATATCATGAAAGTGCGCAAAAGTTCATACTTATATTAGAAAATCTTAAATTTGATTTCTCAAACTTCTATGATACCACTTTGACTTGTACTTAGATATTCACATCTGAGACTAATCTATTTAAGAGTTGCTTTCTTATGTGGCCATTCCATGAAACTGACAATATAAATAACAAATCTTCCTGGTGCTTGAAACATATTACATGCATGTTGTTCCATACATGAGGAAGCAACACCTATGATTCTTGAAATAGGAGTTCCTCGAGAAAGACAAAATATGTTCTACCTCTCGAACACGTAAAGGTGCCTTCTCCGTGAAATGTCATCCGGTCCGAAAATCTCCTCACTTTAACCTTGGTAGATCTGTGGTCACCAAATTGCAATGACTGGATAATTCGATCTCCAAAGTATGGCAAACAACAAAAGGTTTGAGCTCGTATTCTTCCTACTCTTGAGGTATCCATATTCTGCCACACGAAAATAATGGGGGCGGATAGACAAAATCTTTACCAATACTCACCCTTTGAGGCTAAAAGTTGTCTTCGGACTTGTTCACTTTAAAGATTTCCCTTCTTCGAGTTTCCTTCATTTTACAAGATTGACAAACCCGCCCATGTCACCCATGGTATCAATGAGAGACAAAAGAAAGCACCTCTCTCCTCGCCAATACAAGCTTCTACAATAATATCTCTAATGGCACCTTCTCTCCTTCTCCTCCTCCGCCGCTTCCTGGCCAATCTTATCATTGTTTGCATTCGTCTTCCGCGGCCGATATCCTGCTGCAAGTTAACCGGATATCCATGACCACTGCTTGTTTAACATCGCCCGATCAAATACTGTGCAATATTGATGAGAAATACCTCTCTCTCATTAGCACTGTGCCAAGAACTGGCTCGTAATCCTCACAAAGATCGCGCCTCTCCATGGACCATTTTTCTCGCTATCCGAATTCAAACATGTACTCCACAAAATATATAGAGAAACATCATCTCTGAGTCATCCATTTCCACCGTAATGTAACTACCAACAAAGAACCGTGATCTCCACGAACAGTGCCAGCCCGTTGTAAAGAGTCTCTCCGCATTACGTTTTGTCCCCTCATTGCCCATCCCATGTAATTTCTTTATTGGAAGAACAAAATTTTGTTGGTTTTACTTCATCAATAAGGTTTCTAATCTTCTCAAGAAGCAACAAGTTTCTTTTTCAACCTCGTAATCTTCTTCCATATTTTCCACTTCTTCATCTTCTTTCCCTATTTCTTCATCCTCGTTCCTCGCTTTCTTCATCCTCATTCCACGAAAGCCACGCCCCTCTAATTTTTCTTCCGCAGCTGGAATAGAACTCCCCGATCCCGTTGACCGCTTTGCTGTAGTAGCTGATATTACTTTCCCTTTGGTTTCATTTTTTTCTCTTTATCACAAATTGTGCTTTGCTGGGCACTTACTCACGCAGCTTGCCTTCCCAGCAAAAGAACCCTTACTCTTTCTCCTGCTTGTCCCTGAGAGCAATGAAAGCACAGCAACCTACGTACGCGCATCGCTTTTGCTTGCATGTCTCATCTAAGCCAATCATTGATCATGGATAAAGTCTCCCGTGAAATAACAGTTTTCAACCCGACAAAACCAACAGATGCTCTTTTCGGGTTTCTTCCCTAGAATCACAAGCGCCCAAGGAGGTCAGATATAATCTTCGCTTTGTTCGGGTGGTCGCTAAAACACCGGATTCTCGAATCATGAGACTTTAAACTCCGTAGCATTGAGCCAAATCTTTTTGTCCTTTCTTGATCCTTTGCCAAAGAATAGAGAGAATGAAAAATGCACTCAAAAGCAATTCATAAATATCCAAGGATGTAGAATCATAAACTTCCCGTAACAAAGGTAAAACAAAGATAATGGAAATGAGACCTTCAAGAAAAGCCCGAGAATGCATATCAAGGCTTAAAGATATCTAGTGACGTGATCACATCGAAAGTTCTAAAAAATGACAATGTCGAACCGTAAGGCGTGCATTCGAGAGAAATCAATGATCAAAAAAACATCCGCTTAAACCTCAAGATGACCAAGGTATGGTAAAGAACAAAGTGAACCTCGACATGCAACCATCGATGTAGCCAAGATGATGATAATGTAGCATGACCGAAAGATTGAGGAAGTGCTATGGAGGTCTATTGTAATCGTTTTTTCACTTAAATATATCATGATATGCAATGCCAACTAAAGCATGCAAACCCCTTAAAAAAAGGAAAATTAGTCAAGATACTATATGAATGTAGTGTTCATTCTTCTATATCTCTTTCAAATTGAGTTTTAATATTTATCCTGTCCAAAGGTATGAAGGTTTGAAGGCGCTCTGACCGACACGTGTGCTACCCATCAAAACAATATGTTCCGAGGCACAAATTTTTGACTAAAATTTTGATCGTTGACACTCATTAAAACAATGATGCGAGCAGGATATTATTTATTCTTTCAAAAAATTATTTATTACTTAATATGTCTACACAAAATTAATTATTCCAAACAACACATCTTATAACGTTGAAAATGACAATCAAGTATCATGCACGTATAAAGGAAATGTAAATATTCCAAATTGATGTAGGTGAAATTAACCGCATGATATCAAATCAAAATAAAACATGCACTATGAAATTAGCATATTTGAATTTAAACTGAAGATATAATGCATGATTAATAACCACTTCTTTTACTAAGAAATTAACCATAGAGCTACATCTGATTTTGCACAAATTTGGTTTGTTACTTACTAAATCAATCAACACTAATCAATGAGCCAAACTATGTATCTATTACAAATAAAACTAAGCAATCTACAAAATCATGCTTGCACGTGATAAAATCAATTCCAACAAGGAAGACAAAATGCATAACAACTACATAATAATGGTATAACTCGCATCTTTTACTTTATTAATCTACATTATCATCTAAACAATTTATGGAAATATAGCTGGCTTGTCATGAAGGAAATATAATAAATTTTATAGAACTGTAACCCCCTAGAGAATATAAGCACTCAAAATGATACTAATAGTTGTCCTAATAACTATACTCGACTATTAAAAAAAAGAGCCAGGTAAAGGAATAAACACATACCTATCATGGATGACCCAAATTAAGCCTGAAATATTTAAATGAATGGCAATTAGCCTTATGCTTTTCTAAAAAATTTAACACCGGGTCCTTACACCAAAATGTCAAAATGTTTTTATACATCATGGTTATCACCTCATTGTCGGTTAGTAAGTATTGTTTGGTGAGAGAGAATCAACTGATGATAATTAAAATACCACCAACTTAGACTTGGTACATTGATAACATTAAGCACACAATGATAATTCATATTAAAATTTTCTTATGTATCTCTTTTTTCCATTTTTATGATCTTTATGTTATAATTAGAAAGAATTTAAATTTGTTGCCAATGTATGATTCCATTACATTGCTTCCATTTTATATACATAAAAATTGTAATAAATAGTGTCTTCCAACAAGTTAGAATTGAAATTGCAGAAATCATTCGAAAATCCTGAGGTTTATCTGTGTGGTCGTTGCTCGGATCTCTACTCTCGTGATGTATGTATGTGTGTCGTGTTACATGATTTTGACATTTGCTCATATCTCAATCCTTTTCGGTTTGTCTAGCTACATACCTTCTTGATTCAAAGTGTCATTTTGATTCTTGCTACTCCCATTCTCTTTTATATTTTCAAAGTGAGTCAAGTTAAATAGAAAATTGGTGGCACATATTTCGCTCTAAGGGTACACGCTTGCATATCAAAATTTTCTGGGTGTATGAACTTGTAGGAAAGGGAATTAATTTTCTGCAGTTAGTTAGGCTATATTAAATTCAACATTGTTTAGATGATAATGTGGAGTGTAAAGTAAAAGATGCGCTATACCATTATGTAGTTGTTATGCATTTTGTCTTCCTTGTTGGTTGAATTTTACTGCGCAAGCATGATTTTGTAGATTGCTTAGTTTTATTTGTAATAGATACATAGTTTGGCTCATTGATTAGTGTTGATTGATTTAGTAAGTAACAAACCAAATTTGTGCAAAATCAGATGTAGCTCTATGGTTAATTTCTTAGTAAAAGAAGTATGATTATTAATCATGCATTATATGTCGGGTTTAAATTCAACATGCTAATTTCATGAGTCACATTCTCAAGCTTATTTTGATTTGATATCATGCGCTTAATTTCAATCTTACATCAATATGGAATATTTACATTTCTTCTATACGCATGATAACGGTTGCTCATTTTTCAACGTTATAAGATGTGTTATTGAAGAATTAATTTTGTGTAGACATATTAAGTAATAAATAATTTTTTTTTTTTGAAAGAATAAATATCCCCAAGCCGCATCATTGTTTTAATGAGGTCATCATCAAAATTTTTAGTCAACTGCACTTCCAGAACATATTGTTTGGCTGGTAGCAATAATTTACGCCTCGAACGCCTTCAAACCTTCATACACCGGACAAGGATAAATATTAAAACTCAATTTGAAAGAGATATAGAAGGACAAAGACCCCTTTTTACATTCATATAGTATCTTGACACTGAATTTTCCTTTTTTGTGGTTGCATGCTTTAGTTGGCATTTGCATATCACGATATTTATCCATAAAAAAAAAAAGGTATTTAGGGTTACATCTTAGACCTACCAGCCATATATAAACATAACAAACTTTTGATCATGTCATTTTGAATTGTGAATGACTTAGGGTACTAGGTCTTTCGCTTTATTTTTAGCATTTTGATTAATGACCTTGAGTGGAACTGAATTTTGAAATATGATCCTTCATCAAATTTTGCCTGATTTAACAAATAACCTATTTTCTTGCAAAAAACAAACCCTTCTTTTCAAAGACAATGTAAATACTTGAAATAAAGGACATGGTCCAAAAGGGATTATTTTTCAAGAAAACACATGAAAGGGAGGTACCTAAGCCCAATAGGAGAGCCTAACTCAAAGGACCTGCCTGATAAGTGAGAGAACTTCTCAAGCCTAACTACCACTTCACACTTTCATGAACCGATGGGATCGTGATCATTGCCCACCCCTAGAGAAACCCGACTTCGTGACTCGCTCATACTTTGGATAGATTTCACTTCTGACCCTCTCTCAGCACTAGGTACTTCCTTTCCGTGTAGTGCTTACAGCCTACGCTCTAATGAAAGCACTAGCATAGGTACCCAAACCCAATAGGAGAGCTCAATTAAAACTAGCTTGATAGGTGGGAGAACCTCTGCTTTCTTAAATACCACTCTACACTTTATGTGGGAACCAACGTGGATCATATCCCATCAAGATTCACAAATTTAGGTTATTCATGTCTTTTAGCCAAATATTTCTATTTTATACCCTTTCCCGCCTTATGCTTCATGATGAAATTTGGCTCAATTTTTCCGCCACATAATAATGTTTGAACAGGTAGCACCTATTATGCTTCAAAATGGGCAATCGAGGTTTATCTAGATCTCGTGGAAAAAGGAGTCGCCTGGACTTGCAATTGCTGCGCTTAATCCCGGTGTGATAAACACCGACATGCTCACCATGCTTTGGCAACTCATCCGCTTTATACCAAACACCTGAAGCATGATATCTTTCTTTTTTCCCTTGTTAATATATGAAGTTTTGTCCTAAAATAATACTTTTTTTTTAAAATATCAATCTAATACGTTTTTGAAAAAAATGCATGTTAAAGGCATGATGTTCGTATTAAACTCAAATTCTACAAGCTTTAACTTTTAGGAGAGGTGGTCATTTAATAATGCTCAAACTAGTGTGTTCTTGTCAAAACTTGTAGTTGGTGACTAAGATTTTACATTTTTAAAAATAGCCCCAGTAGTTGACACTTTCGTCTTATATTAAATACTGAAGCAAATAGCATGGTATTCTCTCTTTTAACTGCTAAAAGAGCAGTTTCGCCTTCTTACTGCTCTGCTCTACATTACTTACACTACATTGAAACACCCATGCATGCATAAACAAGTGAAAGAAAATATGATGACATCGAGCTAAAATACATGAGTTCCAGTAGAGGTGGAATATACTCGGCTCACTCAGGCCTCGCATTGAGCCCGCTGAGAAAATGATGGCTCGAATATCCAGTGCCTATTGTCGACTCGAGAACAGGATAGTTTTGCCGTACGCTTGGGTCTATTTTGACCATTTTTTATTATAATTTTAATGATCAGCTTAATTGTTGATACATAGTTTTTTATATTATAAAAATAGTTGTTTATAGATTAAAATAATAGTTATAAATAATTATTTTTATAAAATGTGTCAGTATTAGTATGACAAATAATTTAAAAAAAAAATATATAATTAAATACTTATTTAATGTCTTAAGAACATAACACAAATTATTAGTATTTAACATAGCCTATTTAGTAAATATGTTTTAAACTGTTATTTATTTACTTTTAATGACCGACTTGCAGATTCAAGAGGAATAGTTACAATATATTAGTAGCCTAATGGGTTTAGTTATCTACGGTTGATTTGCTTCACATGAGCTTAGTATACATCGAAGCTTTGCAGGATCGCATACATCGTAGCATCGTGCCATCGCAGTAGAGTACACTGTGAACCACTCCAAGATAAAAACATTTTTATTTTTCCTTTCCTGTCATTTTCTGCTCTTTCGATAGACTCCAGAGCCGTATCTTGCTTGGAACACTCCTTCATGCTGTGTGCTTTAAGGTCGAAAACTAGTATAAAGTCGTGCTGATTAACATCTATCACTCCAGTTGTTTCTCGATAAACAATTGTACCTGATCACTTAGAACGGTGTGGATACAATTGTTAAAAACTGAGAACAACAGTCCATGTTGTCATAACATGATAAATCACAGGTAAATCTATAAATTTGTCATAATGACAATATCAGCCATAGCTGATGATCATAATACATATTTTCAACCTAGGGTCTCAAAGCAACAGTTATCACAAACGTCGGCAGATTGATCTTAACACGTTTCTCACACATGTGTTTCATCTCACAGGCGCATTTTTCAATGCTACTTGATGGAGGTATTCAAGAACAAAGAATCCTTCTCTTCATTCCCTTTAAGAACAAAGCCAAAGTTTCAGTGCAGATTGATCCATTAATTCTACAGCAGTCACAAGCGTGTGTTCAGCTTCGGATTTGCTTAATGATGTTGGGAATGGTTCATGAGATAATGTCAGTGTCTCCAGATATCAATCATATGGTAGCGTATTGGTACGCATCATTTTCATATTTACCCGGATTCCTGGAGGTATTTGTCAAAGTTTCATGACAATAAGTGAACATTCTAGCGATGATTTGAACATTGTTATGATTGCGTTTGGAATACGGGTGTAACGAAGTCGTTACATGAGTTTTTATTCGGTTGAACAGCCTTTCTGAATCTAACTGAGCTGATCAAATAAGTTTCTGAGTATATTTATTTATTAATTTTTTAATCTTCTTTCCCTATTTCTTCATCCTCGTCTTTTGTGGAGTCCATGTTTGAGAATTCGCATATGTAAATAATTTTTATCCCCTTTTATATTCCTTCTCACACTATCTTCTAATCTATCTAAGAAGAATATGAATCACAATATCATCGTATACAATAGACATCAAAATCTTTACCGGGAGATTCATGAGAAAACTTCTTTTTTTCATTCTTAAGATACAATAATTAAGGAAAATGAAATGAATTTGTCATTCTTATCCTCTATTCCATGTCTCAAACTAGAGTTGTAATTGAATCAGCATAATTGATACGTAAACAAAGCTCGAACTCGATTAAAAAACTCGAAGCTCGAACTCAATCGAGCTTTTTTTCAAATGTTCGAAACTCGACTCGATAAAGCTCAATTCAATTAAAAAATTAATAAATAAATATACTCAAACTTGACTCGATCAACTCCGAGTCGAATTCGAGTATTCAACGAATAAAGCTCAAGTAGCTTGACTCGTTTACACCCTTATTCCAAACGCAATCCTTAACAATAAAACTCCAAATGCATCCTTAAGGATGTTCACCGACTTATTCATGAAAGCTTATAAATACTCAAGAGTCGCATTAAATGCTAGAAAATGTGATGCAATATATCCTAATGAAAAATCCTATACCATATGGTTTTCATTTCAATGTCCTAGGTTTTGGTATTATCTCATGAACCATTTCCTACAACATCATTAAGCAAATCAAACAATTTTCTGCTTGTGAACTACTAGACCTAAGGAATTAATGGATCAATCTACTGCATTACCCTAAGAACTGATCATAACGAGCTTTACAAACTTTGGCTTTGTTCTAATTTAAGGGAATCACAATAAAAAAGAGAGAAGAGTTACTGTTTAATTAGCCGAAAGCTTTCTTTAGAAGAGGGAGACGATGATATGCCTCCATCAAATCAACAAGGAGAGACGCGCCGTTGTCTCGCCGGGCCGTGAGATTCAGCAAGATCATTGAAGCGCCCTTTGAGCCCTGTAAATGGGGAGTCATGTGAGAACGTGGTGTTTTTCAGGCCAATCTTATTGCGACATTTTATTTTGTGTGGAGGACGTATTCAAATGTACAAAAGCTGATTCGATCAATAAGATATCATATTATGATCATCAATATGTTAAAGAACTGAATGGTAGATATTCTAGTCATTATATTATCAAATTTATAGATTTTATAATGATTTATCATGTTATATTAACATGGATATTATTTCATTCTTTATATTCAGCAATTGTATCCCCCGCTCTAAGGGATGAATAATTTACCACTGTTTACTCCAGAACACCGCAGTGATACGTGTTCATCAAACCCGACTCATAGTTTTCATTTCCATAAAGCACCGCTTTTATAGAAGGAATGTTCCTTAAGATACAACTCTACGCTCGATCGAGAACTTGAAAAGTATTAGGGAAAGTTGAAAAAATGTTAACAAAAATGATTTTATCATGTGGAACAGCTCCACAAAGGGAAATTTTTAGACACTCCTACTCTTCTTTGATGCTTCGTCTCGATACTATGCTTCGACTGGGTCCCCAAGCTTTTAAGGCAACCTTCTAAAATTTGTCTAACAGGACATGACTAGTCAGTTTCAATGTACTCTTCTAAATATAGGCTGAAACGGCCAAGTCCATTCTGCCTGCATTAAACGGCAGCTCATTGTAATCTAATTTCCCGCCTGGAGCCCACTTTTGGTTAGCCCAACTCGATTCTATGCGTCACATATCAAAAGGACCTAGATGATTAAAATTTAAAAATAAATAAATAACAATTTTAAAAATTTTATATTTTGTAAAATAAAATTTATGTTAAAATACTAATAATTTATTGTTATGTTCTTAAAAGACTATTTAAAATAAATTATTTTAGTTATATTTATTTTTTTTAAATTATTTGTCATATAAATATTTATTTTATTTTTTATAAAAATAATTATTTAATAACTATTATTTTGTCTATAAACAACTATTTTTATAATATAAAACTAATATTATTAACAATTAGAAAATATACGCAGCTTCTCATTAAAAAATTATAATAAAAATGGGTCAAAATGGGCCAAGCAGCCAACCCTACCAAGTCTCTAATATGCTACTTCTGACCTACTCGAGTCAGCCAATAGGCCTTAGTTTATTCAGCTATCATTTTCAAATTTAATTCCTAAATGTAAAGCAGCGTGGTCGAGCCCATATTCCCACCTCTACTTTTAAAAGACTCATGTATATTTTAGCTCGATGTCATCATGTTTTTCTTTCACTTGACATGCATGCATGAAATTGTTTCAATGGAATATTGGTAAGTAGTAGACAGAAGAAGTAAAATAAAGAGCGGAAACATATACTGTAAGGGATTAAAAAAAGAAAGATACCTACGCCTGTGTGTTCGCGTGTGTTCGTATAAAGCAAGAACAGTAGGTGTCAACATCGGGTCGCGACATCATGTGGGATACCATGCTTCATTCCTCAGAGCCGCCGTGGTCGCGACAACGAAGTAAACCAGCTCGCGACACCAAGAAGTGTCGCGAATCCCATTCCCGCGCCAAGAAGCGACCAAGAAGCGTGTCGCGACACCACATCGGGCCGCCGCCGCCAAGACGCCTAGCGCCCTCGCCGTGCACTCAGGCGCCCTCGCTCATACCGCCTCGCTTCTTCGCGGGCGACACCACCTGCTGTGTCGCGACCTGGAGCTGGAAATGGGTTGTGACGCCTTATTCCCGGGGTGTCCGTTGACACCCGTCAACCCGCGAAATACTCATGAACGTTGAGTAACCCGACACCACTCACGAAAATCGGGCAGAGTTTCCTTTGTACGGGGAGCTCTACCTAAGGTACAAACCTATCACAACAATTACAATGACCCCACAAGGTCCAAATGCGAGTAAAATAATGACCACTTTTGCCCCTGCATCAATACTCATAGTATAAATATCCCAACCAAATATCATGGTTCAAGAGTTTACATTACTCTAATACAACATATATTAAACCTTAGAATTTTAATACATGTATACAAAATAACCACCAAAGCCACAACCCGACTTTCTCTCAAACGACTTAATGAGTGCCGCCTTCCCGTCGCTCTCACCGAAACAGATCCGACAGTGAGCAAAACCCAGAGATAATTTCCACCGGGTTACTCCCACTCCCAAGGCACATGCATGGCAAAACAAACACATTAAAGCAATTACATGAACCTACTCGAATGTCTACATGACCGATCCCGTGTCCCGAGTCCTCACCGACTCCCTCACATATGCCTAAGCCGAATGCGAGTAAAATATCCTTTTTATTTCTTTCATGCTTGCACTCACACCTAATTTTCTTAGGTTCCCCCGGTGCATATGAAATGCATGATGCCAATTCCAACACATTCATGCTAATATATTCACAAGCATATATATTAACATAATTAAATCACATAAAACATAAAAGGCGTAAATTCACAATCAATTACACCTCAAATTAGCTCACATAGGCTAATTAACAAACACGAGCAATTCATTTTGAATCACTCAACCAAGCACATTTTCACACCAAAATTCTACACGTTGTCACTATTCACATGAATGAAGGAAACCCTGGTTTCGTCACTAATAATAATAAATAGGAATTTTCTCCACTTGCCTAAAGCCTTTTGAGACAAAATTTACGGCTAAAACAAGCCTCAGAACATTCCTAACTATTTACATGGCTCTTAGCTAAAGATTAACGCAAGTAGGAAAAGATCCCTACCTCTTGAAGTTGTTGAAACTCCACCAAATCGGTGCCCACGCGTAGCCCTCGCCACGTAGAACGACTTTCCTTCTTGCTCCATCGAAAACCGACGGTCCGATCGGTCGGAATCCTAGAGAGAAGGCACACCTTCTCTCTCTAAAATCACCATCTCACGCTCACTGCATCCCTTCCTTCCAGCACTGCCCATTTTGGTGTTTTAATTTTTGAGAAGACAACTATTCAAGTTTGTCTTCTTATCATTAACAATTTTATTAATTCCATCTATGTCCCTTCTTCTAGATTTTTGACACTTGGCACTATCTAGGCCGTCCATTTCCATCATCTCTCTATTCATGCAACATGTGTCACATGAGTACATGTAGTGGGTGACTTTTGTCAAATAAAATGTCTCTCAAACCCGTTTTTTACTTCGCACCCGACACCCCCGTGCTCGAAATACGGAATTCACCGTTCTGACCGACAAAATTCAACGTGGTAGCTAGATTTCGCGAGATGATTCCAACGGTGAAATCTGTTTCGTCATCCGAGATCTAGAAAATTTTTGGATTTTTACCGAAATTACAATTTTGCCCTTTTTCCGAAAATTTGAATTTTCTCGGGTCTTACATTCTCCCCTCCTTAAAAGGAATTTCAGCCCCGAAATTTCCGTGACAATCACTACGAAACACATGCATATGCAACGTGCACTCTACCATGCATGTAAACTAGTCATTTAAATATTAAACGACTAAACCACGTACCTTCATCCCTAAACAAGAAGGGATAGGTGGCCCGCATCATGTCCTCACGCTCCCACGTTGACTCCTCCACTTCACGGTGCTGCCATAACACCCTCACTAGCCTCACGGTCTTGTGTCACAAAACCTGATCCCGACTATCTATAATGTATACTTGTCCCTCCTCGAAGGTCCCATCAGTGTCAACCTCAATCTCTCCCTAATCCACTACATGAGCTGGATCTGGAGTATACTTCCGGAGCATGGAGATGTGAAATACCTCGTGGACACCTGACATGCTGGGCGGTAAAGCCAACTAGCACGCTACAGTGCCTACCCTCTCGAGTATCTCGAAGGGTCTAATGAACCTAGGCGATAGCTTCCCTCGTTTGCCGAACCTGACCACTCCTCTCTTAGGCATCACCTTCAAGAAGACTTGATCCCCAACCTCGAACTCTAAGGGTCGACGTCACATCAAGATATTTCGCCGTGCTCTAAGTCGTGAGAAGATGATGTCGTATTAAGCCCACCTTCTCTGGAGGTGTTCTGACCATATCAGACCCGTTGATGGAGCTCTCCCACCTCGGTCCAACATAACGGTGATCTACATGGCCTCCACAACGCCCAAATGGTGCCATCCGCATAATCATCGATAACCGTTGTTGTAGCGACCCACTATGGGCAAGTGCTCTTCCCAGCTACCCTTATGATCCAGGACGCATGCTCGCAGCATGTCCTCTAACGCCTGTATATAATCCACACAACATGTAACACTACACAACCCCTGCTTGGTGTGTAAACGCTGACCTTCCCAAGGTCACAATCATTGACAATCCAATGGACCGTTAAACTAATCCATGGCATGAATGACATCCATATACTGAGCCCTTGCTGGCTCACCAACACCCAATTCAATTTCCAATGGGGTATCCAAATCTCGAGTCACTCCGACTCTACCACCTCAACCAAGTCTACGTGATAACCATAACCGTGCTTTCTCTCAAGTAACATAACTCTTCTGGGCCTACACCGCAGCCTCTTACATTCACACGTAAATTTTAGATATCTCCACGTTTCTTACACCCACACGTAAATTTCTGATAACTCACGGGTCTCTTACACCTACACGTAAATTTCGGATAACCCACGGTCTCTTACACCATTACGTAAATTCCCCCGAATTTCTCCACCCCATTCTTACACCCACACGTAAATTCGATAGCTCCCGTGCTCTACACCCACACGGTAATTTAGGATAGCTCCCGTCTCTTACACCCACAAAGAAATTGGGGATCTCTCCCTGTGTCTCTACACCCAATACGTAAATGATCTCTCCCAGTCCCTTACACCTACACACATAAATTCGGGATAGCTCCCCAGTCTCTTACACCCACAAAGAAATTCTGATACCTCCCCAGTCTCTACAATCCACACGAAATTTGGGATCTCTCCCCGGCCCTTACACCCACACGTAAACTCGGGGATAGCTCCTGCAGTCTCTACACACACAATGTAAATTTGGGATATCTCCCTGTGTCTCTTACAACCACGTAACTGATATCTCCCTAAGTCTTTACACCCACACGTAAATTTCTCGATAACTCCACAGTCTCTACACCCACAAAAAAATTCTCAATTTCTCCCACCGCCTCTTACACCCACACAAAAAATTGGGGGATAGCTCTCCGGCCCTTACACCCATTACGTAAATTGGGATAGCTCCCAGGTCTCTTACACTAATAAAGAAATTTCCAGATTCTTCCCGTCTCTTACACCCACAATGTAAATCTTGATACCTCCCGGGTCTCTTACACCCACACAGAATTTGGGATCTCCTCGGTCTCTACACACACACCCATTACAATTTAGGATAGCTCCCTGGTCTCTTACACCCACACGTAAATTCCTGGATACCCCAGTCTCTACACCACACGTAATTGATCTCTCCTGGTCTCTTACACCCACACGTAAATTCTGGGATAACTCCCCAGTCTCTTACACCTACGTAAATTTGGGATATCTCCCCAAGCTCTTACACCCATTACTTAAATTTGGGATATCTCCCTATCTCTTACACCCACGTAAATTCGGGATCTCTCCCCGGTCTCTACACCCACGTAAATCTCTGATAGCTCCTTTGGTCTCTTACACTCACACAAGACCTTTCGGATACTACCGCAGGTCTCCTTCACCCTAACTCCAGGCTTTTTCACATGAGGGGATTAACGACCCCCTTCTTGCTTTGCCCAACACACATTAATTACTTCTCTTTTCCTTGTTTGAACTATGAGTCTTCACTGGACGTGTGAATTCTGCGTGACAAAACCCAATCCACACTCACCAAGAGTGGTGAATGACCATACCGTGCACCCACACCCGACTCGACGTGATGTCACCATGCACCCACACCCGACTCGATGCGATGTTACCGTGCACATGAACGCAATGATGCCATACTGTGACACCCCAATTTCGGGGGTCCACCATGAGCAAAATCTTAGAGATCTCTAACTCACAATCCCGTCCTATCCGGTCAACTCTCACCTACAATCTTTAGGAAGAGTATCCACATCTCGGTTTCTAAAGGCCTCAACCTCTAAGCCCAAATCTATCACACAAGATGCAACAATGAATGAATATGATGCATCCAATTTAAACGCTACTCTAGTCAACAAGTGCAAGAGTAGAAACATACCCTACATATCCGACTGTTCGGTATGCTTAGTCTCTCAGGAAAATTTTATGGAGACCTCTCTAAATTTCCCTAGGGTAATCTAGTCTCATATGCCCAACTGGTCGACAAAATAACATATCGCCTACTCCCGCCCGACCAGAAGTCCCGCCATGAGTCCCGGCACCCGACTCCACCCACACTCGTCCCTCCGCCCACCAGACACCGAAGGTGCTTGTATAGCACCCCGAACCGAAACCTGCCTTGACCAGCATTTAGCGTGGAGGAAATGAACCGATACTCATGTTCTTACAATTTAACTGGAATGCGCTGGTCTCAAAACTCTCGATCCCTATCTCTGGGGGGCAATCCCGCTCACATGCCCAGTTGTCGGCATAAATAACATATCATCTGCCCTGGCTGACTAAATGCCCAATCCTGGCCCTAGTCCTGAAACTCGTGTGAAGCAGAAGTCTTCTACCTCTTCCCCGAACTAGAAGAAGGCTGATCCTCCCTCTTGCTACCAACACCCACATCCCGAGTGCTCCGAGCATCCTCGATCTCTCACTCTATGGTCAGGACCGTCCCAACCATGGAGTCCATGTCCCAGGGCGAAGTCCTGATCCCCGCCCGAATGGACAACTTCACCATTCTCAAATCTCCTAACTTGGCCATGTCCAGGCCACGTGAATCATAAGCAAACGGGCTAGCCCGTGAATCTAGCCACATACTCCATCGCGCCATCGTCCCCTCGTCAATCTAGGAACTCCCGAGCCTTCATGTCTCGCAAGATCCGAAAAATGCTTACCCATGAACAGCCCCCCGAACTCGCTCATGTCATGCCTCTAGGTCTCTAGGGAGGTCTTTGCTAGTTCCACCATACTTAGCCTCACCCTCTAACACCGTAACGCTGCCTAGTCTAACCCGGTCAGATCAAAGGTAATCTCCATAGCCTCTAACACCTTCAATCTGCACAGAACCAATGGCCTACTCACCATCGGATCTTCCCTGTGAATGTTCCAGGATGATGTGCCTAAAACTCCTCCGGAGGTTACTCTTGGACCCTCTCGGGCACCCGCGCACTAGCTCCGTGCAACTAAGCAAATTCGCACTTACAACCTCGCAGTGCGCTCACTGAACAAAACCGTGGTCGGGTCAAATGTCGGCAGCCTCGACCGCACTCGTGTGGGATCGACCTCTACGGCTCGCCTTGACTAGCCATCTACACATGTCAAATGGCAAGTTATTTCAATGTAGTATCCTAAGGTATAAACACAAAAATCGAGACACTATCTATATACGTAAAAATATTTACAATAATACGTCCATGCATTATAGGTAATGCAAGACATAATTTCATTTTATTAAATCATAATCAACATCAAAAATTTTATTTTAGAAAATTTCATTTTAAAAGATTTTATTTCATTTGATTTGATTTGATTTGATTTTTTTATTTATTTATTTTTTCAAACTAATGAAAACCACCCAAAATATACATATATATTTTTCATTTTCCACAACCCAAATAAATTTATTGAAATTTATTTTATCCATTTTTTTTCCAGTTTTACACACTGTAAAACCTTAGAAAGAAAAAAAAAAATTCTTCTACACATTTTTTTTTCTTTTAATTATGGACCATTTTGTCCAAATTTTTCAAAACAATCCTGACCCACACTAAACCCCTAAAGTTCCAAATATTTTATTTTATTTTATTTTCCTATGTGCTATTCACCTAAGCACACAATTTCAATCACAATTCATAACAATTCATGTTATGTACAACATTCACACATCAATCACAATAATCACACAACTTTGACAACAATCAACATGTTATACACCCAATCACACATAAAACACAGTGCATGCAATGCTCTAGTCCTGTCCCGTGACTTCCTAGGTAATCACATACCTAAACCCTAACATTGAGCCACCAAGTGGTGTTGTTCTTACATCTCATGACCATGGCCTAAACCCAAGTCCCTCAAGCTCTAGGTTTTCATATACCTGTTCTACACTCTAAGACCGTGGCCTAAGCCCAAGTCCCCTAAGCCCTAGGTACCGTGGTGGCCTAAGCTCCGATACCACAAGCCGTGACGCCCATTCGGTGTCCGCTTGACAACCGTCAACCGCGAATATCATGAACGCCAACCCGACAACACTCACAAATGAAAGCGGCAGTCCTCAGACGGAGCTCTACCCAAGGTACAAACTTGTCCTTAACAATTACAATGACCCCCATTATTGGTATCCAAATAGTAAAATAATGGCCACCTAGGGCCCCGGGTGACACTCACAAGATAAATATCCCAACCAAATATATATCATGGCTCAAGAGTTTTACATTACTTCTATCACATGTAGCTGATATATTGTTAGAATTTTAATAAATGTATACCAAATAACTACCAAAGCCACAACCCGACTTTCTTCTCAAATGGCCCCTAACGAGTGCCGCCTTCCCGGTCGCTCCCTATACCCAAATCTGATCCCTCCATTGTGGTGAGCAGCTCCAAGAGAGATAATTTCCTACCTGAGTTACTCTCCACCTAAGTGCACATGCATGGCAAAACAAACACATTCAGCAGTTACATGAACCTACTCGAATGTCTACATGACCGATCCCATGTCCTGAGTCCTCACCGACTCCCTGACATATGCCTAGCTAACCCAAATGAGAGTAAAATATCCTTTTTATTTATTTCATGTCGTGCACTCATACCTAATTTCCTTAGGTTCCCTAAGTGTATATGAGCGCATGACACTTCCAACACATCATGCTAATGTATTCACAAGCACATATATTAACATAATTAAATCACATAAAACATGTTATGCAAATTCACAATCAATTATACCAAAATTAGCTCACATGGGCTAATTAACAAACACGAACAATTCATTTTGAATCACTCAACCAAACACATTTTCACACCAAAAATTTACGTAAGCCATTTTCACGTGAACAAAGTGAAACCCTGCCATCGCTCACTACCACACAAATAGGAATTTTCTCCACTCGCCCAAAGTTTTGACCTGTTCATTTCGCTTAAAACAAGCCTTTAACATTCCTAACAATTTACATGGCTCTAGCCAAAGATTAACGCTAGTAGGAAAGAACCCACACTCTTGGAGTTGTCAAAACTCCACAAATCTATACCACGCGTAGCCCTCATTACAGAGAACAGCTTTCCTTCTTGTCTGGCCGAAAACCGGCTGTCTGACACTGAACTCTTGTAGAGATAAGGCATACCTTCTCTCTAAAATCACCATCTCACGCCACCGTATCTCCTTCCTTCTAAGACTGCCCATTTTGGTGTTTTAATTTTGGAGAAGACAACTATTCAAGTTTGTCTTATTATCATTAACAATTTTATTAATTCCATCTATGTCCCTTCTTCTAGATTTTTGACACTCTCGCACCATTCAGGCCGTCCACTCCATCATCTCTTACTCATGCAACATGTGTCTATGAGTACATGTAGTGGGTGACTTTTGTCAACCATATCATCCTCAAAACCCGCTTTTACTTCAAGACCCGACACCCCTGTGCCTCGAAAACGTGAAATTTCGACCGTCATGAATTGACAAATTGACAAAATTCGATGTGGTAGCTAGATTTCGAGACCCATTCCAACTAGATAACCGCTTCTCACATCCGAGATCTAGAAAAATTTCGGATTTTTACCGAAATTACGATTTGCTCCTTTTTTCCCGAAAAATTAAATTTTCTGTCTACATGGGCAAGAGCTCCTCTCATTTTGGCCCCCGCATCACCTCTTTTTCTCCTGCTTACTTATTGTAAAACCAATTAAAATTGCCTTATTATTACAAAGGCTACTAAATCATTGAAAACTCAAATAAAATTGTGGTCTATTATACAAAATGAGTTAATTTTTACAATTTGTTTAAAGACAAATTACAAGAAAACTAGGTCTTTTTACCGACTCTGCAAAATACGAATAAGGGGGCCAAAGATTCGCCATTCGCTTCTAAGGCCTTGGATGCATCCCATCCTCGGGCAAACCTTCAGAACTTGAAATGGTAATTCCTACGACTGGGTGATAAATGCCTAGTAGTTGAATTTTCCACATACATTCTCACCTAAGTGCTCATGCAATGGCACACCAAGATCTAAGTAAAAATATATGTCCTTACCAAATGTCTACTTTGACAAGAAAGAGTTGGAATAATACAAAGAGCTCAAACGAAGGGACACAAGAAATGAAAAGTCGAGGAAAATAAAAGCAAACTATGGGTGTTGAAGGGTAAACTTGTTTAAAATGAAAACATTTTTTATCTTTCGGTCTTTAACAAACTGGCTATATTTGTAATTTTTTTCTCTAGTTGTCCCTTTTAAACGGATTCCCTTTAATCAAATCACCATTTTCCGCTTTTAATCTCAATTTATCTTATATTTTTAAAATGACTAAGAGCTCAATTTAGGCTTTAGGCTTCGAAAATTCGTGAGAATAAATTTATGAAAAAATAGAACATTATAAGATGCAATATAAAATAATAAAAATAATAACATAATACTATGATAGGATGGAAAGTGAATATAAGAGATGTTTCTCTCAAAGTAATCATGGAGAAAAAGTGTTAAGAAAAATTATTTTTCTAATGAATGGTTGTTCATAGAAAATGTAGAATATATATATATATATATATATATATATATATATATATTCAAATAAATTAGAAATTGATGCATATTTAAATTAATAAGTTTTAACTAATAAATAAAAATAACTTATTAATTTTAATTTTTTTTTCTTAACCTTCTTTTTATTTTCTTTCGTTACATTTTCTCACAAAATTTTCAAGAACCAAACATATTCTTAATAGTACTACTTGAGAACATAAAAAATAATATGGTTAAGTTCCACAATATTTATAGCTTTTACAAAATATACCGACACGTCTGAATCAAAAACTAAAACAAATTGGCAAATTAACTAAAAATAAAAATAAAAAATATAATCACCTCAAAGAAAAGGGGGAACAAAAGAAAGAAATCCAGATATCTAATTCAAAGAACCTCTCTATTTTGTTCAACACTTTCTTTTTATTTTCCTCCACACCGCTTCTCTGATTTCTCGCATGGAAGGAAATTAGCAAAGGGAATCAATATTATTTTCCGTGGTTATGAAATATCAAGAACTTGTATAATAAGATAATCCTAATTCCCTGCCTTGTCAATGATTTGCAAATGAGTCAAATTTTACTTGTTTTGTTTAAGATTCTTGGATTTGTGACCCGACCGCTTATATCCGACTCAAGGCCAGCCCGCTATGCGACTTCGTGGAAAAGAAAATTTTGAGAAAAAAAGAAAAATTGGTTTTGGCTTGTTTGACTATCCAAGTGTGCATGAGATGAGTTATACGATGAACTCAGACGTGAGAAAATTCATAGAGAGCTTGATCGTTTAATGCCAAATCAATAAATATGGAATAAATTGCAGAGAGAAATAGATCGAACTCGGGACCTCCTACAAAACCAAGCTCCGATACCATATTAAATGACCAATTCACTCCTAAAAGCTTAAACTTATAGGATTCGAGTTTAATATGAATATCATGTTTTTTAACGAGTTCATTTCATCGTAACAAAGTTTCTAATGGTTGGATATGTATAAGTATGTATAATATGGAAGGATGCTCATCTTTTTACCTCTTTTAGCCTATGAATTTCAAAATCTAATTCGGTCATTTTGAATCCTTTCCATACACTAGATTGACTTAACTAAGTGAGAAGATCTCAGGGCATGGTAGTAATATCCCGTTTTAAAAAAAGGCACCAAGATTAGAAATTCCATCTTCCCAAACATAAAAAAGAAATGAAAATGATTATGCACAATAATAAATTGTGAGAACGATCCAAATAACCAGCTTGTTTTAAGGTCTTAGTAAAAGCTTAAAAATAAAATTAAGAAGATGCTCTTTCGGTCGGGTGAAAACAAATCACAAAAACTAATTTTCGACTGCCTCTTTATTCATTTGACAAGATTAAATACAAAATATCATGTAAATTCACCATCCGTCCTATTTTCACTAATACCCACTGCATGACGTAAATAAAACTAATACATGAAACCTAAAACCAAACACGTGGAAACTAATAGATACGGGATATAAAATATGGTGATTTGATTAAAGACCTTTTAAAAATCCAATTTTGAAATTCTTGATCCTACATCGATTTTTGGTATGATTTTGATAAAAATATACTCTTAATTTGTTTTCTGCAAAATAACTCATTATTTTAAACATAATGTAAATACATGAAATAGAAATGAACATTTTTAGTTATATGGTTATGTTTTAAGAAAAACACTGGATAGGTTAGATTCACAAATCTTGCATTATTTGATGTCTTTTATCCAAATATTTCTATAAAATAATAAATAATGGGACAAATGGATAATGGGACATCAAACTGATAATTAAGATTGACTTTTTGAAAAGGTTGTTGAAGCCCGAGATTTATGTGGTTGTTGGTGACTTATTATAAACTCGTGAGAGAAATGCAAGAGAAAAAAAGTGAAACATAAAAGGAAAAAGTGAAAAATAACTTTCAAGTTAATAAATTATTTTTACATGCTTCTTAAACTTTATTACTTAATTTCTCTTTAGCATTCAAAGTTCCTAACAAATTTTTAATATATTTTCCATCCATTCTTATTACTTTAATAAAACCAAAAAATAATATAAGTATTTGGGTGAACTTATAGGCATGATATAGAAGGTATTAATATGATATCATGTTTTCAACACTCTCCTCCCGTGCAACCCCATGTCCCGTACTTGGAGAGTTAAACAAACCAAGTAGTATATCATGGACTTTCATATAAACAAATGAGGATTCAAATTACAAAGGGGGTACTGGATATGATAAAATTACAAAAATACCCATATACCCTTTTACTCTCAATACAAGTCAAATGCCATAACATTATCCTATATAGAAAAACGTTCATTTGTTTGAAGGCCCATCAAAGTCCGAAGCTTATGTATGTAATTACCATTTTCATGATTATTAGGAGGTGGGATGTCACATCCCTACATCGAATGTGGAGAAACTAACTATATAAGTATGAGATCATCTCAACCTAACAGATTAATGCCGTGAGGGCCCCAGGGCCCTAAGTGGACAATATCTATGGTTAACCCGTCATTACAATGGTATGAAAGTTGATCCTAATTTAACGGGGTCTCTGCTCCGCCAATTTGTAGAGGTGTTTATCTGCTTTAGTCCTCGCGATCCTATGGAACACAACAAGATGTTGTGTTTAAGAGATGGTGTTTTGTCACACCACATCGGATAGGGAGAAAGTTCCTAGTACTATATAAGTATGAGCTCCTCTCAACTTAGTAAACGTGTTTTCAAGCCACGAGGCCCCTTATCTGGGGCTTTACAATATCTATATAGTTGGACCGAATCGTTACATGGAAGAACCTTGAAGCTAACATAAAACTATATACTTTTGCATGCAATATGATATTGATGAAGGCTTATAATTACCATTTTCAATATACTGCATTTTATCGACCAAAAAAAAAAAAGTACCTCTTATAACCTGGCAAATTTCAACGTCCAAATCCAGCTACTTCGAGAATTTCGTTGGGGTTCGCAGGTGAAAGATTTTTGAATCTCTTGCAGATGGAATATAATGCAGAGCAAGAGTGTCCCATTTGTTGTGTGATGATCTGCTTTTGTAAGATGCAGAGATTAGAAAAGAAACGTATGCTAGTGAAACTTTAATAAATTGTTAGAGAATCTCGTATCAATCAAGTTTACCATTCGAGATCTAGATTGTACAAGAAGCTTGAAACTCGTTGGACTCAACTTGGTATAAGTACCTTTGGCCATCTACATTCTACTACATTATAAGTAGAAAATCCACCCTATTTTGTCAAAAAATCGTGCAAGTTTGAGCTTTTAGAGAGTCGGGTCGTTTAATATGGTATTAACTGTCTAGTAGAGGCTAGAGATCGTAGACCTATCTCTCAAATTTACCCCAATTTATTAACTTGAAAGTCCATGTATGATTTTGTTTGGTTTGTTTAAAAGACATGGATATTCATATTAAACTCCAAATTCTACAAGATTGAGCTTTAGGGAGATTGGGAACTCAGAAAGAGGCCTCCTATGGTCCTCAATATCGTGCTTGTGATTCATTTTTAATACAACATGGAAAGAGTAGTTTTGTATTCCATTACATCGAAACCCGTTATAATGATACTATCCACTTCTCATCTTGCTTTTTCTGAATCTTGATTAAGATCATGACATTCTTTTCTCAGAATTATATTCACTTGTCTATATATATTGTTAAGTGATCAACTTTCTTAAAACCCCAAGCTTGTAGGATTTCGATTTAATATGAATACACCCTCCCTCACGTGTGGCCTCATACCCGCACATTGAATTTAAACAAACCAAACAGAGTTATTTATGGACTTAAAATTGCAAAGAAGTCACTCAAACCCAGGACCTCCTGCCAAACCAAGTTCTGATACCATGTTAAAAGCCCAACTCTCCTAAAAGCTCAAGCTTGTAAGATTTAGGTTCAATATTAATCTCATGCCTTTAACAATGACTAAACCCGTTATGATGATACTCATCCAATTTCTATCTTGTTTTTCTACCTAATATATTTTTTATAAATTTATATATCCATCTGTCTATATATATGGATAGATGTATGGATATATACATACATATATAAATATATATTGAGAGAAAATGAGATACCATATCCGTAAAACCTGATTCAAATTCCAACCTGCTTTGGAATGTTTTTCTACAAATTTTCCTTCGCTAGCTTCAAATGCTAAAGGAGGAGGGACAACATTTCCGATTTGCCGATGCTTGTGGTGAATTTTTCCAAATAATTTATAGGTATCCGCAAACCCCGTATATGTGGGAAGATGAAAAGGAATTTAGCAGTTTACCATATGGAAAAAGTAGTCTATCTTCTACACTACAAGAAAGTTCTATTAAAAGAAAGAAAATGTACAGTAATGATATGCCAAGTCTTCATTCATCCAAAATAATCAAATTCATTTTGTTTTATTTAGATTGGTCGCATTGTTATATAGCATTGCAAGCGTATGGGAATAATAATAAATTATTCATAACATTCACTATTTATATCCAAATATTTCCAAGATATTCTATATGTTACTCGTAAAAATATTAAATTATCATGGCAGCCACAACCTTGCTCCTCTTATCTGAATCCATCATAAACAAATCTTATTTTATTATATATATATACCACAATGTAATATATGACACAGGCCATCGGTTGTTTCCATAAATAAATTTTAAGAACGAGAGATTTTCAAATCACTATGGAGAAAAATATTAACATATTTGTTAGAAATAAAGAGCAGAATGATCTTCTATGGTGAAAAAATCAAAACTATGTTGTTGAAAACATGCATTGAAAATTGAAGCTTCTATGTAATTATTGTTATAATTAATAAATGAAGATGTTCTTCAAATAATATATATTTAATAAAGCGATGATCATTAAATCGAAAGTTGGGGATTTTGAACATAACACATTATGGGCAAGGCTCCGATTAGGAGTAAATATGAATCATCAGCCCAACATGACATGTTTATGACTAGATTCGCCCTATTTATTCAAAATAAAATTCTTAAACGAAATAAATATACTATATATGTCAAGATTATAAGCATGTTAATTCAAATCAAAATTCAGACGATTGGAGCCAATTATCAAATGGAGTTTTGGTGTTGATACAAATTTAACTTAAATGCGACACTCAAAACTGGTGGTTGGGTTCAGAGTGTGGTGTGAATGTATATCAAACTACGCTACCCCTATATTGGTAAGAAACTCTTTCAAATAACTTGATGGTTATAGTTTACATTAACGCTCAATCCTTGATAAAGATTTGTACCTTCATATCTCGATGATGTTAAACCATTCTTTACTAATGCAAACCGTTAACCTAAAGTTCAAGTTTGTAGGATTTGAGTTTAATATGAATATCATGGTTTCACATCCTCCTCACGTGCATGCGGGCCCATACCCGCACATGTGAGAGCCTGAGTCCGTTATGGATTTTCAAATCAAGAAATGAGGATAAAATATTCAAATTTGTAAGGAGAGGATTCAACCCATTACTCCATTCCAAATCGCTCTAATATGATTAAACAACAAACTCTACTAAAAATCAAAAGCTTGTAGGATTTGGATTTAATATGAATATTATGCTTCATAAAAGACAAAACAGATGAAAAGAACAACCGCCAGATGACTTATCTGAAAAAGTAGCACATTCACGAACCGAAGAATCCTGCCCCGGGTCTGGTGAAAGCACCCAAATCCTTACCCATTGGTTGAGGATTTGTAATAGAGGTAGGAAAATGCCCTTCCCACTCCAAATTCTTCCCACTCCTTTCCATCGATTATGCCTTTGCCGTGTTTATCACTCAAGAAGTGTAAGAGTTTTGCCAGGCGCCCCGAGAGAGAAGGACCCTGTAGAAATATAAAGAGGGCAAATTTTAAGAGCAAAGCAATAATGAGACGATAGTTCATTAGAAGGAGATTCAAATCAAAAGCAAATTCTTTTGATTGATACTAATATTTGAAGAGGAGTACCTTTCCATTTTTATCCTTACGCCAATCAATACCAAGGCTTTTGGAACTTTCGGACGGATGAGATCTTACTGCCTATTTTCTTGGAGATATGATCAGCTAGAATTGACATATTCCGAAACTTTCTTTGGTACCACGATGAAGCTTCATTGGTACTGCCTAAAGTTATGCAAGGACACAAAACAGTAATGACAAAAGGATTAGGTGCAGAAAAAGATTGAAACTTGTCCAAAAATTGTGAAGAAACCCCCACCTCCACAATTAATTCGCCCACCTCCATTGCCAATGTTTGGGAGATCCCCAATCGTGATCCTCGACAAGAGTGGCGCGGAAGGCTCCACACATTTGCAAGACTACGGACACAAAGATAGTTATTCACCTTAAGGTCCGCCCCGCAAAAAACATGCATTGGCTCTCAGCTATTCCGAGTGTCGTGAGATGCTGCCCATATGAAAGCACGTCGACGCGATTGGGGGATCCCATAAGCTCCAGCTTCTAACACGCCAAATCTCACCTAAAAAAATGGAAAAATAAAGTGTTAACAAAAGCTAGGAAGATATTTTCATCATTATCCAGCTGATGACCATAAATCTCATTTAATAACATTGAGAAACGGCAATCTCCAAACATAAATTTGCTTTTCCCGTATTTGCGGTCAGAAATCCATGAGAGAACTATGTCAAGCTCACTAGTTACCGCTTTGGCACTGACAAAATTATCACCGTATATGCAAATGTAATGGGCCGCAATGGAGAAAGTCATGGATACGGGCATTCAAATTAGAGATGAAACAAGAAAATCCATGTACTGATAACCCATTTCCCTGTGAGGAAGTTACGGTTAAACGGACGTTGTTCTTGTTGAATGTTAAAGTTTCTCACATTCTCCAGAGGAAAACCTAGGCCGAAAGTAATCAAAGAAAGGATAAGAACGCTATGATCATCTCACACGTGTCTTACTCCACTTACCCTGGTTATACCTGTTCATTCCAGAGAAACCCCGCATTTAAAACAAAATGCCTTTTACTAAAATTGCTCACGTAAGTAGGTATGTAAGTAAGAAGAAGGTCCGGGCTCCTCAGACTGACATGGAGGCCCTCCAATGATGAAATCCACTTGTCCAAAGCCGAGGCAAATTATGTATGTCCTTTTTTATCAAGTTTTTCAGCTAATCGAGCAAATTTTTAGACGTGGAAACACAAATATCTTCATCTCCGCATCGACATAATAGCCTGCTTAAACAAAACCACTAATGACTGCTAGCAATGAGAAAATGAATAATTCAATAAATTAGCCCGATCAAAAGAAAAGGGAAAAAATGTCTCTCTATGAACATAAATACAAAAAGAATGACAAGAAACAAATAAGGAAAAGAAAACAAGTGTAGTTTTTTTTAAAAATTTCCGTGAGCAACAACCACCTAAGGATACATTACAATCATTGATGAAAAAGTCGAGAGTCTCGAATGGTTAAGGCAAATGCTTCTCCGCATGTTCTTCTTCATTTTCGATTGCCCACTTGGTCGGCCTAAACACCTAAAGTTATAATACAAGGGAGATGATAATCAAGCCATTGATAAGAAAGATGAACCTTAATTTATTACACTACCAACTTCTCTAAAAGCTTAAGCTCTGCCTCCCACAAGCCCTCCCGTCCTCTACTAAGCCAACATAAACAATGTTTCGGACTATGGAA
The DNA here is from genome assembly GCA_016808115.1 of Tetrastigma voinierianum. Lineage (NCBI taxonomy): Eukaryota > Viridiplantae > Streptophyta > Magnoliopsida > Vitales > Vitaceae > Tetrastigma > Tetrastigma voinierianum. The sequence continues at coordinate 50,987 of JAEQBH010006741.1, read as the reverse complement.
TATATTGTAATAAAGGAAGTTACCACCACAGAAGCCTTCCGATAAGCCACCACAACCAAATGACTACATCTAGAGGGCGAGCTCTTATCACGTTCTCTCGCCTATATCCATTTGTTTCAACAACGTCCCTGCTTTCTAAGAGCTTTAATTGAGACGAATAAGTAAACTGCTCTCACAAATGGAAATATAGTCCTTAGAGAGAAAAGCATTCAATTTTTCTAAAAGCAAAATGAAAAGGAGATATAAAGTAGACCATGAAAGCAATAAAAAGAGATCATTTAAATGGTGGAATTCATTGGATCATTATTCGATAAATTAACATGTATCACGGTAATGATAAAAAGAAAAGTTACTCTTTTAATAGCTCTTTGTCGATCATATTGATCTTGGATTAAGAAAATATGCTGAAATTCAGCAGGGCATTATATGTGAAGATCAAGCTTCTTTCTAACTTCGTGATTTTCCTTCTATTGCCATGAAAGGTACAATGATTTGTAATGAGTAAACCTGAAATTTCAATTGACGAGTATCTTGTGACACATTCGAAATAATTTCAGAAGGAAACATAAAAGAATTTCCACAAGGATATCATGAAATGCACAAAAAGTTCCATGCTTACAGTAATCTTTGTGACACACATCTCGAAATAATTTTTAAAGGAAACATAAAAGAATTTTTACAGCGGATATCATGAAAGCACAAAAGTTCAATGCTTATATTAGAAAATCTTAAATTTGATTTCTCAAACTTCTATGATACCAATTTACTGTAGTTGATATCCACATTTGACTAATCTATTTAAGACGTATTCATGTCATCCATGAAACTGACAATATAAATAACAAATCTTTCCTGGGTGCTTGAAAACATATTACATGCATGTTGTTCCATTACATAGAGGAAGCAAATACCTATGATTCTTGAAATAGGAGTTCCTTTTAAAGACAAAAATATGTTCTACTTCGAACATCGTAAAGGTGTGCCTTCTCTCGTGTGAAATGTCATCCGGTCTCGAAAATCTCCTCACTTTAACCTTGGTAGATCTGTGGTCACCAGTCAGAATGACCTGGATAATTCGACTCAAGAATGGCAAACAACAAAAGGTTTGAGCCTCGCATTCTTCCTACTCTTTGAGGTATCCATGGCCTTGCCATCACCGCAAAATAATGGGGCTGAGGTAGACAAAATCTTAATTGTAATACTCAAAATTTTCAGGCTAAAAGTTGTCTTCGACTTGTTCACTTTAAAGATTTCCTTCTTCGAAGCTTCATTTTACAAGATTGACAAACTCCGTCTAAGGCCCATGGTATCAAGTTGAGAGACAAAAGAAAGCACCTCTCTCTAGCCACTACAAGCTTCTAAGCAATATTCTAATGTCAATCTTCTCCTTCTTCCCTCTCCGCCCTCGCCTCGCCAATCTGATCATCGCTTGCACTGCCTTTCCCGGTGCTAATATCCCCAAGGTGTCAACCTGATATCCATGACCACTGCTTGTTTAACACGCCCATCAAACAAAGGCCATTGGTGAGAAATACTCTCTCTCATTAGCACCGTGCCAAGAACCGGCTCAGAATTGCGAAAGATCGGGCCGCCATCCACTTCGATCTCACTCCAAACATGTACTCCACAAAACATATAGGAGAAACATCATCTCGAGTCATCCATTTCCACCAAAGACGTAATCTACCAACAAAGAACTATATCTCCACGAACAATAGCCCGTTTTGTAAAGAGTCTCTCCCGCACATGTTTTCGTCTCCCTACGTCCATCCCATGTAATTTCTTTATCAAGAAAATTAAGGTTTTACTACGAATAAGGTTTCTTAATCTTCCTTACATAATGTTTTCTTTTCAACCCTCTAATCTTCTTCCATATTTTCCACTTCTTCATCTTCTTTCCCTATTTCTTCATCCTCGCTCCTCGTTCTTCATCCTCATTCACTTTAAAGCCACGTCCCTCTAATTTTCGCAAGTAGTTGGAATAACTTCCTGCATCCCTGTTGAATCGCTTTTGTTGTAGTAGCCGATATTACTTCCCTTTGGTTTCATTTTTTTTCTCTTTATCACAAATTCTGCACTTTCGCTTTGGCACTTACTCACGCAGCCGCTTCCTGTGCAAAGAACCCTACTTTTCTCTGCTTGTCCCTGAGAGCAAATGAAAGTACGTGCAACTCACGTAATGCGTTATCGCTTTGCTTGCATGTCTCATATAAGCCAATCGCTTGATCATGGATAAAGTCTCCTGCGGAAATAACAAAGTTTTCAACTGACAAACCTGACAAAACTTCCTACCTTGAGCCATGGAGCTAACAACTCCAGCCACCGGGCTCATCAAGGCTCACATTGGGATTTCCTCCACAGAGTTTGACAATCTTTATAGACCCCCAATACAGTTCTGGCTTCCCATGTAAATTCTTATATATTCTTTTATAGCCGCCCAGTTCAATGCATCTAGTCCGCAATTTTAGTAGAGACTCCAATGACTCGGCGAGCCTTCCTCAAACTAAATCGCCTTCTAGATTCCAAATTCCTCCCAAAATGTTCACATCTGATACCCTTTTCCTTCTCCTCACGAACTTCCTTCCGTGAGGCACATTGCACTTGAACATACATATTGCATATTTCTAACATTTCTGGTTCCACGTGGTCAGCCCATTCGAACTACCATAAAAACAAAAATTCGTGAGCCTCCTATTCCGCTCTAGGAATATTTTTCCCCAAGAGTTGACTATTGCCCACTTGCTCATCCTTCTCTATGGGTTGTCTTTTTGTTCCACTTACAAAATATTTATCAAATAAACCAACATGCTTTTGGTTTCTTCCGTAATCACAAGGCCCAAGGAGGTCGTATATAAGTCTTTTCGCCTTTGTCTGGGTGGTCATTAAACACTGGATTCGAATCATCGACTTAAATCGGTGAAGTATTGTTTGAGCCTTTTGTCCTTTCCATCCCCGCAAAGAATAGAGAGAATGAAAATGCATCAAAAGCAATTCATAAATATCCAAGGATGTAGAATCGTAAATTCCTGCAACAAAAGGTAAACAAAGATAATGGAAATGAGACCTTCAAGAAAAGCCCGAGAATGCATATCGCTGCTAAAGATATCTAGGGACAAGATCACATCGAAAGTTCTAAAAAAGCACAATGTTGGAACCAACGTATAGAAGGAAATGTAAATATTCCAAATTGATGTAGGTGAAATTAATCGCATGATATCAAATCAAAATAAAAACAGAATGTGACCTAAGAAATTAGCATATTTGAATTTAAAACCAGCATATAATGCATGATTAATAATCATACTTCTTTTTACTAAGAAATTAACCATAGAGCTACATCTGATTTTGCACAAATTTGGTTTGTTACTTACTAAATCAATCAACACTAATCAATGAGCCAAACTATGTATCTATTACAAATAAAAACTAAGCAATCTACAAAATCATGCTTGCACGTGATAAAATTCAATTCCAACAAGGAAGACAAAATGCATAACAATCCATAATGGTATAATCAGATCTTTTACTTTACACTCCACATTATCATCTAAACAATTTATGAAATATAGCGGCTTGCCGGGTGAAGGAAATATAATAAATTTTATAGAACTAGTGTAACCCTAGAGAATATAAGCACTAAACGATACTAATAGTTGTCCTAATAACTATACCTACTCATTAAAAAAGAGCGTAGTATGAATAAACACATACCTATCATGTGGATGACCCAAATTAAGCCCCGAAATATTTAAATGAATGGCAATTAGCCTTATGCTTTTAAAAATTTAACATCGGGTCCCATGTACTAAAATGTCAAAAAATGTTTTTTATTTACATCATGGTTATCACCCGCATTAAAATGGTTAGGCATTGTTTGTGAGAGAGAATCAATCCAGATATGATAATTGAAATACCACCAATCCTCGAGCCTTGGTACATTGATAACATTAAGCACACAATGATAATTCACATATTAGAAGGACAAAGACCCCTTTTTTACATTCATATAGTATCTTGACTAATTTTCCTTTTTTAAGGGGTTGCATGCTTTAGTTGGCATTTGCATATCACGTATATTTATCCATAAAAAAAAAGGTATTTAGGTTATATTTTTGCAATTCTACCACAGCCATATAAACATAACAAACTTTTGATCATGTCATTTGAATTGTGAATGACTTAGGTACTGTGTCTTTCGCTTCTTATATTATAAAGTGATTTGATTAAATGACCTTTTGAAAATCCAATTTTTTAAATATGATCCTTCATCAAATTTTTGCCTGATTTAACAAATGTTCTATTTTCTGCAAAACAAACCCTTCTTTTTCAAAGACAATGTAAATATTTCTGAAATAAAGGACATTTTTGTCCAAAAGGGATTATTAAGAAAACACATGAAAGGGAGGTACCTAAGCTCAATAGAGAGCTCTAACTCAAAGGACCCGCTTAATAAGCGAGAGAACTTCAAGCCTAACTACTACACTTCACACTTTCATGCGGAACCGATGTGGGATCGTATCATTGCCCACCCCTAGAGAAACCTGACTTCGTGACGGCTCATACTTCGATAGATTTCACTTGACCCCTCTCTCGCACTAGGTAGTCCTTCTTCCGGTAGTAGCGCTACGCTCCGCCTCGCTCTAATGAAAGCACTAATGATAGGTACCCAAACCCAATAGAGAGAGTCCAATTAAAACTAGCTTGATAGGTGGGAGAACCTCAAGCTTAAATACCACTTTACACTTTTACGTGGAACCAACGCTGGATCATATCCCATCAAGTTAGATTCACAAATTTAGGGTTATTCAATGTCTTTTAGCCAAATATTTCTATTTTATACCCTTTCACAGCCTCTATGTTTCTATGATGAAATTTGGCTCACTTTTTCTCGACACATAATAATGTTTGAATGTGTAGCACCTTATCAGGCTTCAAAAATGGGCAATCGAGGGTTTATTCCAGATCCTGTGGGCAAAGGAGTCGTCAAAGGACTTGGCAATTGTTGCGCTTTAACTCGGTGTGATAAACACCGACATGCTCACCCATGCTTTGGCAACTCATCCGCTTTTATACCAAACACCAAGCATGGTATCTTTCTTTTCCCTCATAATATATGAAGTTCCTTTGTCCCAAAATAATACTTTTTTTTGAAATATCAATCTAATACATTTTTGAAAAAAATGCATGTTAAAGGCATGATGTTCGTATTAAACTCAAATTCTACAAGCTTGAACTTTTAGGAGAGGTGGTCATTTAATAATGCTCAAACTAGTGTGTCCTCATCAAAACCGTAGTTGGTGACTAAGATTTTACATTTTTAAAATAAAACCGTAGGGGTCGACACCTCTCACGCTTATACCAAACACTAAGCATGGTATCTTTTCTTTTTTAATCCCACAAAGATATTTCAGCTCTTTATTTTACTTCTTTGTCTACTACTTACCAATATTCCATTGAAACAATTTCATGCATGCATGTCAAGTGAAAGAAAACATGATGACATCGAGCTAAAATATACATGAGTCTTTAAAAGTAGAGGTGTGGGAATATGGGCCTCGGCCCACTTTGCACCGCATTTTTGGAGGGTCTGGGCCGAGAAAACGATGGCCTGAATAGAACTAAGGCCTATCAGCCCGACTCGAGGTGGTCCGCAAAGATCAGACTCAGCCTGTCAGCTCGCTTTTGGCCCATTTTCACCATTTTTTATTATAATTTTAATGATCAAGCAGAATATTTTCTAATTGTTAATAATATTAGTTTTTATATTATAAAAATAGTTGTTTATAGACAAAATAATAGTTATTAAATAATTATTTTTTATAAAATAGCATTAGTATTAGTATGACAAATAATTTAAAATAAATAACATAACCAAATAATTTATTTTAAATAGTCTTTTAAGAACATAACAATAAATTATTAGTATTTAACATAAATTTTATTTTACAAAATATAAAATTTTTAAAATTGTTATTTATTTATTTTTTAATTTTAATGTCCTATCCCTTTGATATGTGACCCGCATAGAATCGAGTCATAATCCAAAAGTGGTTTCAACAAAGTGGGTCTAATGGGCTTTGCCCCATTTTAGCCCACTCAGCCCGAATGGACTTGGCCCGCTTCCTGCCTATATTTAAAAGAGTACATTGAACCGACCACAACATATGTCCTTCGTTAGGACAAATTTTAGAAGTGGATTTGCCTTAAAAAGCTTCTGGGGACATATCCGAAGCATAGTATCGCAGACCAAAGCATCAAGAAAGTAGGAGTGTCTAAAATTTCCACTGTGGAACCTGCTCCACATGATAAAATCATTTTGTTAACATTTTTCCTTTCCCTAATACTCTTCGCCTTCGATAGAACCGTAGAGTTGTATCTTAAGGAACATTCCTCTCTATAAAAAGCAGGTGCTTATGGAATGAAACTATAGAGTCAGTTTGATGAACACGTATCACTTTGCAGTGTTTACCGATAAACAATTGGTAAATTGACTAAATCCTTAGAACAGGGGATACAATTGCTAAAAACCATAAAGAATGAAACAATATCCATGTTAATATAACATGATAAATCATTATAAACCCATAAATTTGATAATATAATGACTAGAATATCTACATTCATTCCAAATTTTTTTAACATATTAATGATCATAATATGATATCTTCAATCGATCGAATCCGCTTTGCCTCGTTTGAATCGCCCTCACACAAATAAAACGCCGTACGTGATTGACGAAAAATACCACGCTTCTCACATGACTCCCCATTTACGTGGCCTGTGGCGTTTCACGATATCAATCACAAAGAAGAGTTGGCATAACAACACCTAGTACCCTAAGTCATTCACTACAATTCAAAAATGACATGATCAAAAGTTTGTTATGTTTATATGGCTACGGTAGGTCTAAATGTAAACTCTAAATACCTTTTTTTTTATGGATAACATACGTTGATATGCAAATGCCAACTAAAGCATGCAACCCCTTAAAAAGGAAAATTAGTCAAGATACTATATGAATGTAAAAGGGTCTTTGTCCTTCTATATCTCTTAAATTGAGTTTTAATATTTATCCTTGTCCAAAGGTATGAAGGTTTGAAGGCGCCTGGATCGACACGTTGTGCTAACGCATCAAACAATATGTTCGAGGTATAGTTGACTGCACTCTTGATCGCTGACACTCATTAAAACTATGATGCGAAAGCAGGATATTATTTATTCTTCAAAAAAAAATTATTTATTACTTAATATGTCTCACAAAATTAATCTTATTCCAAACAACACATCTTATAACGTTGGAAAATGAGCAACTGCTATCATGCACGTATAGAAGGAAATGTAAATATTCCAAATTGATGTAGGTGAAATTAACTGCATGATATCAAATCAAAATAAAAACAGAATGTGACTCATGAAATTAGCATATTTGAATTTCAAAACCAGCATATAATGCATGATTAATAATCATACTTTACTAAGAAATTAACCATAGAGCTACATCCGATTTTGCACAACTCGCCTACATTTACAACCAATCAACACTAATCAATGAGCCAAACTATGTATCTATTACAAATAAAATCCATAATCTACAAATCATGCTTGCACGTGATAAAATTCAATTCCAACAAGGAAGACAAAATGCATAACAACTACATAATGGTATAATCGCATCTTTTACTTTACACTCCACATTATCATCTAAACAATTTATGGAATTCGATACCCTGTGAGTCTCTTACACCCATTACGTAAATTTGGGATATCTCCTGTGTCTCTTACACTCCACACGTAAATTCTCCGGGATATCTCCCTAAGTCTCTTACAAGCACCCACACGTAAATTTCGACAACTCCACGGGCCCTTACACCCACACAAAAATCTCTCGAATTTCTCCACCGCCCCACACACACACACAAAATTTCCTGAATTTCTCCCACCTATTCTTACACCTACACAAATTTGGGATAGCTCCCTGGTCTCTTACACCAATACGTAAATTTTGGGATCCTCCCGGTCTCCTTACACTCCACACGTAAATTTGGGATCTCTCCCGGGTCTCTTACACCCAAAACATAAATTTAGATAGCTCCCTGGTCTCTTAAACCCACACAAATTCTATCTTCCCAGTGGTCTCATACCACAACTTGGGATATTCCTCGGTCTCTTACACCCACACAGAGAGACCCGGGGAGTTATCCCAAATTTCCAAAGAGAAGATCGGTTTCCAAGATAGTAGCAGCCGAGATCGAGGATTGTCAGGTTTCGAGTTCTAATAATTGCGGCTACATCTCTTAGGCAGAAGAGATCTTCAATTAGTTCAATGTCCCAATCCTGAGTCCTCAGAATGAAGAGGTCTCAGATCCATAGGGATTCCAAGCCCTCAATCATGGGAGTGAAATGTAAAACTCGAGAAAATTCAATTTTTTTGAAAAAGGGTAAAACGGTAATTTCCGTGGAAAATCTGAAAATTTTCTAGATCTTGGATGACGAAATGGACTTCACCATTGGAATCGTCTCGCGAAATCTAGCTACCACGTCGAATTCCGAGACAGTTAGAATTTCACATTTTTCGAGACACCGAAAGTCATTTAGGACACTTCGCACAGTCAGCTACTGGAGACAACCATGTGTCAAGTAGAGAACAAGTCAAACATTGCTCTGGGCCCATGTGTGACATGTGTCACCACTTGATAGGAATGAAATCCAAAGTTATGGATAAGAGGATAAGAAAATCCAAGGGATCCAAAAGGAGGTTGACACATGGAAGTGAAAAGTCTGAGATTAGCATCATCTTTTAACGAAGGTTCCTGCCATATATTGATAGAGCCTCCATTTCCTATACACCATCTACACCCATGCTTGAGGATGAATCGTGACGACCGTATACTCTTCTAAGTGTAGCTTTGGTTTGACCCCTACTGAGTAGATAAGAAGTTCACATGTGGGAAATATTTAGCTTTGATTAATCGACTAGCTAGAGTATAGAGGTTAGAGGATGAAGTTCCAAGTGTGCTTACCCATCATTGCAAATTTTGAAGGCGTTAGGTCGAAACCCATACTACCTTGTTCCTTTCAAACAGAGGGCAGTTCCATTTAATCCTAAAGGAATGCGCCTCTTCCTCTTTTTTTTTTCGCCACACCGTATGAGTTCATCGTTCTTCCAACTCTTGACATTGAGAGAATGTGATAACAAAAGAGCTCATACAAAGAGGGTGGGAAATGGTTTCGGGCAATTGTCTCTATCAATACTTTTCTAGCTTAGAGAGTAACTTTGCTTGCCACCTTGGAATTGTCTACATCCTTTCCCGAAGGAAAGCAAAGATCACTCTTTTATTCCTACCATTAAGAGAGGGTAATCCCATATATCCCAAGAAGTTCGAGGTAACACCCTTAGTCTTTTCGAGATACTGGCCTTAGGGTCTCAGAAACATTATTATTGAAAAGATACTCAAACTTTTCAAGGTTCATTGTTTGTCCCGATATCCTTCGACACGGCTCAAGAATATTCTGCATTTGTAACATTCTTGTTGTCACCGGCATTAAAGAAAAGAAAGCTATCGTTAACAAATAACATATGAGATAATTAGGGCACCTTACTAATATGGTACTGCGCGCATCACCCCATTGGCCTTCAAAGATTGCAGACACCCTCAAAGATAGATAATGAACAAATAGGGCGGATAATGAGTCACCTTGGCAAGAGGGCCACTGCCGAGAAAGATAGGCCCAACTAACCCACCATTTTACGGAGACATGATATTGAATTGTAGACAAACAAAGCATTATCATATTTACAAAGTGAGGATCAAACCCCATTTTTTTTTAGATATTTTAAACAGGATTAAAATAAAAAAAGTTGTTTAACAAACTAAGTCGATAAACCCTATACCCACCCAATCTCTTAACAACTTGATATAGGTCTCATTAGCAAATAAATAAATAAATAAATTTAAAATAACAAACAAAACAATTTATTAAATATAGTAATATTTTCTATCTTTATATGTTTGGGAGCTGACGAGGGAGATGATCTTAGAGAGGAGAGAGAGAAGTACGTGGTCTCACATGTGGGGGTCATTTTCGTAATATAATTTCACTGCTCAACCTCATGTTTTTTTGTAATTTTGATAGTTGTATTACATGTTTGGATTATTTGAGAAACTAGATTTCTATTTAATTCCCGAATAAAAACGAGTGAATATCCCTAAGTTGCTCTAAGATACTGTGGGGACATTTTGTCCAAAATGTCGAGGTTGTTTGTAATTTTAACGAGAATTTTGGCCCTTTTAATGTTTTCATCGAAAAAAAGGAGGAAAATAAAATAAATAAATAATTGCTTGTCGCTACGTAGAAATTAGTGAGCCGCGAATCGCTACTATCAAGAGCGTAGCGGTGGGAGCCGCGATTTACGCCGCCGAGAGGGGAACATCGTTTGGCAGAGCGGCAAACACACCGCCGGAGTCGCAAATGATCGTGTCATCAATCACGGCATCTGGGCGGGCCTCAAATGACCGCTAAGAAAGGCTAATTGCCAAGCCGGGCCGTCGCGACACAGACCGCCACCTCTCTCCATTCCGAGCTCTCATCGCAGATTCTCCGTCGTTTGACTAAATGCTTCCTCCGACAAGCACTTCACATGACCGCGATGGTCGTGCTCGTTTATTTCCTGCCTGCGGATTCTCACGCCGTGGCTGATATTTTGTGTTTTTTTAAAGATGGATTCATTGTTGATTGTATTGGTGCGAATTGATGCGCCGATTTCACATCGACGTGTATTCTTTTATTGTGAATCTAGATAATTGACCGTCAGATTGGTCAGTTCTGCTTTTCTACCCCACCCACTTTCCTTTCGCACTTCGGCTCCTGGTCAGGCTTTTGTTTAATGTTGATGAATTGTGTTTGCCCTTTTGATTCTCGCATGTATGTTTGAATGTGAGCCGCGCTTAGTCACTCATTTGCTTCAATGGTGATTTTGATTTTAAATTAGATCTCGCATTATGTCAAGGTTCTGCTCATTAAGGCATTTCAAGAAAATGCGTACTATTTCTCAAAAATGATCATGAGTGGGAAATTATAATCATAAGAATGAGATTCTAAGCTATTCAAATTGATTCCAAGTCGAGTGGTATATTTGTCCATTTTTTTTTACTTTTTGTTGGGAGGAGAACACCGTATTTACTTCAATCCAGAGATGGGCATCCGCATCAGCAACTAGTGGGATGTCATCTCTGATTATAGGGACAATATTTTCAAGTGAAGAATGTATCAACTTATTTAATGAACAGTGGAGAGAAAAATTGTGTAAATTGAAGGTCTTTTACCATTTCTAATCGAACTCAAAGTTGTGGCATGCCATCTTTAATAGTAGGGAAAGATTGGTGGAGCAACGTGTTACGCTATTCAATGAACACCAAGGGAAACATCAGGTAAATTAAAGGTCTTTACCTTGGTTCAATTTTTGGGATGCCATCTTGATATAAAAACTTATGCCGAGATGTAATTTTTATTGAAATTGCTTTTGTTGTTGTTTCAAAGGTCACGTAGATCACTTGGAAAGGTCCGAGATAGGATTCTTCTGGGTGTGTTTACCTTCATGAGAGTGTACCTGGTTCTAGTTATGTATCGTTATTACTTATTAGGGAATCAAGTGGAGTTGCGTAAATTAGATTCTTTGGTTCTGTTGATTGTTTATCTCTTCTAGAGGTTTGGAGATTCTTCCGTTTGATGCTTAGTCAGACAAACTAGGTAGCTGATGGTGGCCAAGTAGGTAGCCTTTCTTTGGAGGTTTTTTCTTTCAGATTCCGTACCCTCCATGAGTATTGTAGGTACTCGTTAGGTTTGTGTAACGGATGTTTCTAAGGTTTCTCTCTTTCTCAAACAATACAATTTGCACTTATCTCTCGTTCCTTTTATGTCGGTTGAAGGATAACTCATAATTCCTTGTAATTCTTTCCTGCTTTTTAAACTTTGTCATAGCCTTTCCTAAAGGAAAAACCAAACACTTTTAATTCATTTTTGTAGAGGTCAAATAGTAGTGTTGAAGAGTTGGCACGTGCTGTGATGGAAAAGAAAGGTGTACTAGATATCATAGGTACCTGAATTGAATACGCTTATTTAATTTTGCTTGTGTGTACCATGTGATATGTATATTATGTTATTTGAATTTTTCATTAGACGAAATATCCTCACAGCACATTGAGTTTCTTCTTACATCATGATATGCATCCACTATAGGCAAGACAAATATCATGAGTAGAAAAAAGCTAATCTATTTAAATCTAGCTCACAATGAATCTATAAAAAATTTGGCCATAAAATGAAGGGTCTATATGCACTGTGCTTCCAGTTTGTGTAAAAGATGGTATTAGATTTTGTATAAGATTTTGCAAATAAAATATTGGCCAATATTAAATGTTGTAGCATGATTCATCATATTGATTATTTGATGGTAGTTGTGTTATTATTATAGTGTGCCTGATATTGTAAAAGGATCTTCTTCTTCCTCATCATCTTATCATTGCTTCTACTTTTAGATCAACACAATTAAAAGCATCTTACTTGGACATCAATACTATTTGAACCTACACAGGAGGATTTCTTTGGTGGGGTGTAAATAGAGTTGGAGGGAACCTTAGAATGATTCATTTTTGAATCTACATTTAAAAAATGGAAGAGAATCTACATTTCAAAGGGTGGTTGGATGATTTGCACTGGTACTCCTGGGCTAGCCTTCCCATTTATTTCATGTCCTTATTCCCTATCCCTAGATCGGTTAGAATGAAAATTGAACGGATTCAAAGGAATTTTTTATGGGAAGGAGGTGCGCTAGAAAGAAGACCTCACTTAGTAAATTGGGAGGTGGTTTGTCGAGACAAAAAGAGTGGAGGATTGGGGATAAAGAAATTGTCTATTCTAAATAAGGCCCTCCTTTGTAAATGGAGTTTGCGCTTATGAAATAGATCTTTGGAATATTTTAATTAGAGTTAAGTATGGGGGAGGATAAAGGGCGGTTGGTGTACCAAAATGGTGAGGGTTGGGAGTTTGAAAGAGATTAGAAAGGATGGGATATGGTGGTAGGAAAATGCTCTTTGAGGTGGGTAATGGAGTGGTGGTGCTTTTTGGAAGGATAAGAGGTGGGTCAATGACTCAGGTGATGCTTTCCCACCTATCTCGTTGTTGCCGCCACAAAGACGTCAGACAAAGAAATGTGAAGCCCGGATGAGGGAGGAGGATGTTGGAATCCTCTTGTGACAATCTTCAATGATTGAGATTTGGAGGAAGTAAAGTTTTTACTTGCCTTAGCCGGGATGAAAGTGCAACCAAGCTCGAGGACAAGGTGAGATGGGTGGAAGGAAAAATGAGCTTTTCTATCAATTCCCATGTTTAAGTGTTGGATTTTGCTTCTCATGGCTATTTCCTATAAACATCATTTGGCAGCCCAAGATACAGTCTAGAATATGCTTTGCTTAGGAGGAATATGGGAAAAAGGCCTCAACTCTTGACTAGGATTTAGAAGAGAGGAAGACCCTCGCTATCAGATGCTTTATTTGCAAAGGAAAAGAAGAAACAATAGACCATTTTTTTGCTTCATTGTGGTGTAACAAGGGTTTACGGGGACATCTTCTTCTATTTTTTTGGTAAATATTGGTCCTTTTAGTTATGTCTTACAAACTTTGAAGGATGGAGGGGCTCTTTCGTAGGCAAAAAAAGAAAGGATGTGCGGAGGGCTGGCCTTTATTTCTTTTTTGGACTATATGGAAAGCAAGAAATAAAATTGCCTTTGAAGATGCGATAATCAAGTATCCGTAAGTTTTCTTTGTGTATTTCTTAAGGCCGAGATCACGCAGTGCATTAAAGAAGGCACTACAACCGATTGAGTTCATTGAGTGGCTAGATCCAAGTGATTTTAGCGGTTTTTGTAGCTTTTCCTTTCCGCGAGTGTTTTCTCGGGGTATGTCGTCCACTTTTGGGCCGCTCCCAATCCAGCTACAGCTTTGTGCTTGTTTGGGGCTGTTTTTTTTTTGGCTGGGGCCGTGGTGTTTCAGGTCATGGTTTGTCTCTTGTACTATCTTTGAATCGCCACTTTGGTGGCTCTCCCATGAATCTTATTTTTCTTACTTATCAAAAAAGAATGATTAATTTTCAGGATCCTATGGCCAAGAAGGTTTCCAAATATTGGGATTGGTTGGGAAGAAATTGTATTTATCTGTATGAGGTAGGACCACCTTGATTTAGTCTTGTTTAGTAAATGCTCTTGATCAAACTTAGGATGGTTCATTTTTTAAATCCTATGGGTCAAGAAGGTTCCCAAATAGTTGACTAATGAGCATATCTGGTCATCTGCATTGATTTCCTGTTGAGAAATTCAATGTTTTGCTGAGTCTCTTGTGGAGGGTGGGGGTGGGAGTGTTCGTCTTTGAGCTTAAGTTTAAGGAATGTATAGGTTTAGGAGAAACTCTATAAGGAACGGGACTTAGTTTGAGAAACAAATTGTGGCACTTTCAAGAGGTGTAACTTCTTGCGGCAATTGTGTGTTTAAGAGCATTTATGGTCCGCATTGTAATGGGAGAGATACCGACATTATGGTAAGGAAATCACATTGAAAAAAAAGGAACCCCATGAAGAAAATGAAAAAAGAAAAAAAATCTAGGTGTATTTGAGCTAAGATACTCTGTAGTCTGTACCACCGACAGGATCTACCTCAAGAAATCCTAACTCACCGACAAAAGGTCTTAACACGCTATCCAATCACCTTACTACTTTCCTATAGCCATGTGTTGGCTTCTATGTATTCCTATGGGAAGGAAAATCAAAATATGCAAAAAAATAAAAAATTCTGTATTGAAGTCTTCTTGTTAGAGCTTTAGTTCAAGTCAACTTAGTACACCTCATTGCCTCATTACTTATCAATGTAAGTTCTTAAATCTCATTGGTAGCTTAACTTGGTAATGGAACTTTGGCTTAGGGGGAAATTATGAGTTTGAACCTTGTAAACCATACCTTAACATGTAAGCCTTATGGAGATTGCATTGAGGTAGTGTTATACTCTCAACTCAAGTTAGCTTTATATATGTTGGCTATCCTATTACCCAATAGATTAAGTTTTTTGTTAAATTAATAGTTACATACCAAACATTGGATTTTGATAGTCCGTTTTATGATTACCTAAAATTTAATTGTTGAACATGGTCCAAGCATTGCTTGAGACCATCATGAATCAAATGACGCTCCCATGCATGTAGGTAATGGTCAAGCAACAAGTCTCGTATGCAAGTTGAGAGTATCATGAAGTTTAAGAATAGCTAAATTCTCACTTTGAAAATGAGTCATTAACTTTATCTAACCTAGATTTCTAATAGCTTGACTCACATCCCAGGTGGGGTGAGGGTGGTGCGGTGGGTGTGGGGAAGGAAAGAACAAAGAATCTCCGCACATTTCTCGCTATTTTCCTAGATTAATCACAAAATTTCCATATGTGATTGGAAATGACACTTCCTAATCACTTTGATTTGTTGGCCAAAATTCCACTCATTGTCTCTACAAGGCTTCCAAGGCGACTCTTGCCTAATTTAATTATGCTTCCTCTCGAGGTCGAGCAACTCATCAACTAAATACTAGGGTCTTTGTTTCGCCAACCCCAAGCATTAGAGATGCTTTAAGATTCAAGAATCTCACATGCCTCCTAATTACCACTTTACACTACCAAGACTAGGTTGATTCATTCTTTGTCTAGTTCTTTACTCTCTCAGATCTCGCAAGGAACCACTCACCATGTCGAGATTAGCTAGAAATCAAGATGTAAATAGAACCAAGCATGAATCAGATAACAATCACAGAGAAACAATAGAAAAGGAAAATTAATTTAATAAATATAAGATTCATGTCCA
Source organism: Tetrastigma voinierianum (assembly GCA_016808115.1). Lineage (NCBI taxonomy): Eukaryota > Viridiplantae > Streptophyta > Magnoliopsida > Vitales > Vitaceae > Tetrastigma > Tetrastigma voinierianum. The sequence continues at coordinate 35,097 of JAEQBH010006741.1, read as the reverse complement.
AAATCAACCAAAACCCTAGATTACAGTTAGAACATAATAGAGGTTTGGATACATCATAAACTTAGGACAAAACATGAGAAAAAAGAAAGAAGAAACCTTAATGATCTAAAATGATGGTGATTCTCTGATTTTTTTCCACACTCTCATGATCTTCTCCCCCAAATCTTCAAAACAAATTTCACAACCTCTTCCTCGTTCCAAAGCGTGGACAAAGTCCCCTTCCCGAGCTCCTCCCGCCTCCCTTTGTCTTCTTGGGCTTTGAGCTTTGAAAACCCCAATTATGGGCTCAGCCACTGAAAATCAATCGAAAACTAACTCCTCGAACGATGACGCGTTCTGGAAACGCCGCGACGCTAGGATGCATCGCTTCGCAGCCTCGCAACGTCGTGTCGTGACGTTGCTGCAGCTTTCCTGTTTTTGCACCAACTTTGTAAAACCATAACTTTGTCATCCGAACTTCGATTTGAGTGATCTTGGACTCGTTGGAAAGCTTAGAGAGTGAAGAATATAGATATGTCTAGAAAGAACACTTTAGAAATGATGATAAAGACGTTAGTTACAAAATGCTCCAACTGGTCACTTTTGAGCTCTCTTCTCTTCTTCCTTCAACTACCAAGAGTCATAACTTGACTACTCTAGTCCAAATGGAGTGGAATAAGGTCTTTTTGGAAAGCCTTGGAAGTCTCCTATCCATCCATATAAATATTGTAGCCATTTGGGATCATCTTGCAGCTGAAAACATCAAAACACAATAGCTGCTACATGTGTAGTTTGCTGATTTTGGGTTTTCTTGTTTTGCTCCATATTGGCTCATGGTTGACCTAATCACAAATTGAACATTTAGAGCATTAGATCACTTATTTATATAATAAAACTACTAAAAATATAAGCAAAACATATTGATAAAATGAGTATGTTATAATCATCAATGGAGAATCTTAGGCTAGCTGACTTTGTTTTATTTCTCTTCTTCACATTGGTCTTTTGTCTAGAGAAGTTTTTCAGGTATCCCTTGAGCCTTATTCTGCTAGATTGAAACCTAGTTTGCAAAAAACCATGATTGACTATGAGTCATCTAGTGAATGGCTACGCATCGTAGGTGTTATCAAACTAAATTTTTGATAGGTGTTCTTGACAACCTAGAGCAATTGGGGATTGGAAGATCTTGTTGCTTGGGTTGCCCTTTCAAAACCTCTTTATGAATATATTTTCTTACTTATCAAGAAAAAAAGGGCGGGGGGGTTGTTGTTGTGTGTGTTGTTGGGGATTGGAAGATCAACCAGTGATCATTCCGGGTAGAGTGTGAAGAGCATTCTCTAAACCTCGTAGCTGTGTAATGTCGTTTGAGGCAGAATTTCAGCCCTTCTACAAGGGTGTTACCAGTGAGACCTTTTGGGTTTTCTTTTTTCTTTTTCCACTTTCATTAGAAGATGACTTTGTTATTGTCATATCTAAGAGACAACTAAGCAAGAAAGAGGACAAAAAAAAAAAAAAAAAGACTTGGAATTGATGGAGCAAATGCATTTGCACAACATGGAGCAAGACATGGTTTCTTTCATAGGAGATTCTATTCACGCAACTTTAGTTAAATTTGACTTTTTTAAAACTAGTCTACACTCATCTACTCCTTTACCATGCATTGTGTAGAAGATTATAATTTCTTGGAAGGATTGTTCATCCTTTCTGAACATTTCATCACTATGAAATCTTTTGTTTCTTATTACCAAATAAATAAATAAATAATTAATTAATTAAAGAAACTTTATTTAAAATAATTATTTACTTGTTATTAATCACATTTCATTTTGCTTTAAAGGAAAATATCTCCGAACTAGCAAAGTAACATTCAATACATTATGCATAGCTCCTTTCAAAAATTGCATTGGGTACAAGAATGACATGATGAATCTTAGCACTATTATTATTATTATTATTATTTTTTATCGGTAAAAGATTTATAAATGTGTATATAAAAGAGAGCACAAGGTGCTAAGGAGTACAAAAGAAGGAGCAAGGAAAGACACCTTTACCTATACTCCCATCCAAGACAAACTCCACCAACGACCTGGGTTATCAACACTATACAACTTAGCCCACGACCATAAGGAACAAAGATGATTTCATCCCAGGAGCAGAGGGTACTATTCTCGAAACCACCCTATTCCCTTTCCAAACTTACTGGGTCTTAAAATACAAAAAGAGGCGCCGCCATCCAAACTCTCTTCCGTTTTTTTCCGACACTAACACTTTGCCATGCAAGGAGAAGTTGATGCACCGAACGGGGGGGTACCCAGTTAAAGTCAGTAATAGCCAAAAGAATATCCCATAATATCTTGGCTCTCGAACAATGGATACAAGTGATCTATTGTTTCATCTCTCTCTGCATAAGCAAGACTCCGCTTACTAGGGAAATCCCCCCCTCTTTAACCCGGTCCAGAGTAGCACCTTACTCAGGGAAGCTCCTGCAAAAAGCCCAATTTAGTGGGGAACGATCGGGTTCCGCATGGATTCGCTGAAGGGAAGTATGTAGGAAGAGAATACCTCAGCTTATGATACATAAGACTAACTGAGAAACCGTTAGTCAAAGTCTCCTTTAATAACAACCGATCCTCTTGAAATGACCTTATTTTTTGTTGCGTTAGCAGAAGAGGAGTGAACCTTTCCACCGCCACCTCCCGGGCCATTAAGAGGTCTAAGAAAAAGACTGGGACCAACCCCCATCCTCCCTTTTTTGAGAAATCCCAAACATCGCCCACCCTAGCATCCTTATGAGCCGCCAATTGAACAAGGTGGGAAAGCGCATCAAAGCATAGTTTCGCTTTCGCACCACGGTCCTTCCAAAAGCCCAACCCCTCCTACCATTACCTAATGAGGAGACGAATTTCAGGAGAAGGTGTGCCATTCTTTTCTGATGTCTTTCCATAGTCCAGTACCAAAGCCACCCCTGATATCCCTAGAGTTCCATCCCCCACCTCCTCACCAACCACAACATCACCGCCTCCAAAAAGTGGAGTCCCTCTCATGCATAAAACGCTTAAAGACCACTTGCAAAGCAATGCTTGATCCATCAAGGAAAGGCCCTTACCCCTAACCCGGGCCTACTTTTCTCGACAAACAAAGATTCCAAATGGACTGTGTGAGGTTTACTCCTCTAGCCGCCCCCACCCCGCAGAAAGTCTCCGAATCTTCCAACCTAAATTTCAAACAATCTTTTTGGCATTCGAACGCAGAGAGGAAGTAAATAGGAAGGCTAGACAGCGTACTTCGGATGAGGGTAAGTCTCCCACCCTTTGAGATATATTGCCTTTCAGAGGACACCTATTTCCTCGAATCTTTCTTCAATAGAATCCCAAACTCCACAGCCGCGTAGAGCTCCAAGGGAAGGCCCACACTTAGTGGGAGGGACCCGACCCCGTAACCAAGCTCAGCCGCTTAACTCCTCCATGTTGTCCACCCTCCCTAAAGAAATAATCTCGCTCTTGTTCAGGTTAATTTTCAAACCTGAGAAGGTTTCAAACCACATTAAGGTCCATTTCAAATACATCAACTGTTCCGGATTGGCTTCACAGAAGATGATAGTATCATCAACAGAGCAAAGATGAGAAAACGACAATCTCCCCACCATCTCTACTCCCAAACCTCGCATCCATAAATAAAGTCTGGCCCACCGCTCTCTTTAGCGCACAACCGAGGGCTTCCATACCGATAACAACAACAGGTGATAAAGGATCCCTTGTCTTAGGCCTCTGAACTCCGGGAAAAACCCGAAGGCTAACCATTATCAAGACTCGAAACGATGCCGGTGGAGATGCACCAGCTTAACTTATATCTAATCCATTTAGAACCAAACCCCATTCTCTCTAGCATCCTCGCATCGAAGTCCCACCCGATGTGATCAGAAGCCTTTTCGGTTCAACTTTACAAAGGATCCCTTTCTTCCTCTTAGAATGGAGTCCATACCATTAGCTAATAGCACGCGTCTAGCACTATTATAAACTAACTCGAATGTGTATTTATGATTATTTAAATAATTTTAAGTGTGATTAAAGCTCTTTTACTAATTAGGTTGTTTTATTTATCTAACTGTATTTATTTTTTAGAGAATTGTTTAGCTTTTTAATATGAAGATTATGCATTTTGCATGATTCTGATTTGAGATGTTGAGATCGATCTTTCTAGGAACCTTCCAAGTTAGATAGCAATATCATGACTCTGAATCATGTTCTTGAAACGGGAGGTTACTTAGCATCTCTCGGAGAAGTTATTTGCAATCCACAGATCCTTCCACTTTCCAAATTTGCACCGAGTGGCCAAAAAACAATGTATCTACGCACACCTGCACTTGCACAAGTGGTTCCACTGGTTCCAAACTCGACAACTAAGCAAGGCTTTGTTGTGCAATAAAGGATTTCAAATGCTGAATCCACCCTTCTCCTAATGTTGCCCACTTAACAAAATGCACCTTCCTTTCAAAGTGCCTGTCCCCCAACAACAATTCTCTCGATCTTCTCAAGTATAATCCCCACTGGCTGAGGCATCACAGAAGAGTATGAACACATACATACAAACACACTCTCCTGAGATAAATATTATCTTGTGCAATAGCAACTTGTTTTTTTTTGCTTTGGTTAGATTGCTGTTTATAGAGAATGGTCCTTCAATTCATAGACGAAGTTTATTGACTGGGTGGGATGTAAGTGATCGAGGGGTTGCTTTGTATAGTGGTTTTTGCTTTTTCATGTTGAGGGGGTAAGTTATTTCTGCTTGTACTCTCTCTTGGGTGCAGCTTTAGCGCCCTACTCTAATATACTTCTCTTTACTTATATAAAAAAGTCTTGTAACACTGAACCTCATATGAATACTCTCAATGGGATGCCTAACCCGCTTCAAGGCAACTCTAAGTACTCCAAAGGCAAACACAACTCTACAACAAAGAAATGAAACAAGTTTCCACATTCGCCTACTCTCTACGCCAAAGAAGAGCTTGCTTTCTCCTCGAGTCAACCCTAAGGCCAGATACTACCTAAAAAAGAATTGAGAAGAATCCATCTCCCATACACACAATTTTTCAGTCTTCCTTGAGAAAAAAAAGGAGAGAATCATCTGTGAAGCAAAAGTTGGAGTCACCACCCCTTGCCCCTATCTCTACTCTTCACTTTGAAACTCTCTGCTAGGGCATTAATTCTCTAAAACCTGAGATGAAAGACATGAGCTTCCTCCGCCTCAAACTCGTGAATATAGGAGTCCCAATCGACACACTTGTGCCTGGAAATAGAGATACAAACTTGATCCACTCTGTCCAAATCTCAAAGAAAAGCCATTTGTCCCATAACAATTTATTGTTAACATTTGCCGTGGTTTGAATTTTGGAAGCAAGTGAACGCTGGGATGTGCATTATGCTCTGCTAAATTTATATCAACTCCCAAACATGCTCTCTAGCCTTGCCAATATAGTGACCTTTATTTTTTTTTGATAGATAGACAGAGCAAAAAGCTACAAAGTATACAGGTAGAATATAGTGACCATTTTTGAACCAAGGTAATCCCTGAAGTGTGTGAATCTTGCTCTCTAAATGTGATGATGTCTTAAAGCTAGTATTGAGTTCATGAATTATGTAATTTTAATCTAGTTGCTGGTGTCACTTTGGCATGCTTGCCGTCCACTTGTGTTGTTTTTGTTTTATTTTTGGTTTTAATTTTTTCATGGACCAAGAGGGGATTTCTTTGTTTCGTTTCTTCCTTCATTTCTATCTTGTGTGCTAGAACTAAAGGGGGTTTTCTCAAGAAACAATGCAGTGGACCACAATAGAAACAATAGGCTTGGGAGGTTCCACAAAGAGTTTGACACTGTTATTGACACAAATACAAGGGACAGCGAATGATGGGCGCCTATTTCATCCTCTAATGATTGAAAAGAAGCAAGGGATTGGCTGTCAATATGTCCTCCGGTGGGGAAGACTACGCACGTAAAAGTGAAAAGATGGTCACACGTCGTGTCTTGAATATTTTCTTTTATTATAATCTTATTTATATTAGTTTATTTTTGTGGTGGTTTTATTTTTGTTATGTTAATTATTAATATATGCTTCCAAACAGGGTTCAACTTAATCTCAATCCTCTCGATCCTCATGTACCCCAAAAATTATGAGATAAGGCAAGAAAATTATATGGGCTACAAATATGATGACAAGAATAATAATCACGTATGATAATAAAAAAGAGGTTTTATGCCAAGTGGATGAGTAGCTTTAGACTTTGTGATGGAAGATCAGACAAAGATGTCGTATAAGGAATGTATGTGCCTGTTGTCTATTCCCGGCTTTTAGTGGGCTCTGTCTCATTCGTTAAGAGCAACTCCAACCGTGCTCCATTTTGAACTCCATCTTCATAAATGGAGATTTACTCAAAACCATCTCCAACAAGGCTCCATTTTCATTCCAAATTTGGAGATGAGAATAGTGTGACACTATTCACCATTTATCTATTTTTATAATAATAAAAAATGAAAAAGTAAACTACAAAGTACTATTCTTCATTGTTTTATAATATTTGGAGATGTGAATAGAGGTTTGAGATGCTCAACATATTGTTGGTTGAGATGGAAGTGAAAAAGTGGGCCCCACTCATCTTCAAATGTAGAGAAGATGCCAATTTGAGATAAAATGGGAGATTTGTGATCGAGATGCTCTAAAGATATGTTATAAGGATGGTCTTGTTTTCCAATCAGAAAGAGAGCCAAAAAATTGTGGTTAGCGGAACCGCTGATTATAATTTGGAAAGAGAGAAATAGAGTTGTTTTTGAGGATGTGGATTTTTCTCCAAAGAGGATGAAGCTCTCCTTTGTTAGTATGTTAATTTCGGGTAGGGTTAATCTCTAATTTGAGAGTCTCCTGGTTAGAATTCTTATGTGCATTCTAAGGGCCTTGTTTCTTGGGGTGGTGGTGGGTTTTATTTCAACCCTTGTCATATACTGCACCCAAATATATACTCATCGATACCTTGGGGTGCTCCAAGTTTTTTGGTTTAATATATTGCTTAGTTTATCTCTCAAAAAAAAAAAAAAAGGATTGCTCTATAAGGGAATTTAGATCTAGACATAAATTTTCTCTCTTTATGAACCATAAATAGATGGCAAGCTTAGTATTCTAAGAATGCCATCCAAGCCGTTTTCATTCACTTGGGAAGCTTTCGGGGCAAAGTGTTAACTCTTGATCAATTAAAGAAAAGAGGTAGAGCATTGGCGAATAGGTGCTTCCTTTGTGGCGAAGGGAAAGAAACAGTCGATCACTTATTGATCCATTGTTCAAAGGCTAAAATTCTATGGGATTTGCTTTTAGCCATTTATGGTGTCAGTTGGATGTTTCCTCTCTTTGTGAAAGAGACCCTTCTTTCTTAGTAACCTCTGGTGTTGGGTCAATATGTATTGTGTGGAGAGACCACACAATGATTGATTTTTTTGGTCTGACGTGGGCTATTAATGAGCTTTTTGCGTCTCGTGTCCCGGGGTGGTTAGTTGTTTTCTTTCCTTGCTTCCTCGTTGAGGGCCCTATTGTATTTCATGTATACTTTGGGTTCTCCCAGGGTTCTTTTTGGTGGTTTTAATATACTTTGTTATTTATCCATAAAAAAAAAAAGGTATTTAGGATACATTTTTAGACCCACCATAGCCATATAAACATAACAAACTTTTGATCATGTCAGTCTGAATTGTGAATGACTTAGGGTACTGTGGCCTTTCGAATTTTATTTTATAGGGTGATTTGATTAAATGACCTTTTGAAAATCCAATTTTGAAATATGATCCTTCATCAAATTTTGGCTCGATTTTTAACAAAATGTCCTTATTTTCTTGCAAAAACAAACCCCTTCTTTTCAAAGACAATGTAAATACTTGAAATAAAGGACATTTTTGTCCAAAAGGACATTTTTCAAGAAAACACATGAAAGGGAGGTACCTAAGCCCACAGGAGAGCCTAACTCAGCGGACCTGCGTGATAAGTGAGAGAACTTCAAGCCCAACTACCACTTCACACTTTCGGAACTCGATGTGGGATCCTATCATTGCCCAACTTCTTGTGAGAAACCCGACTTCCTCGTGGACGGCCCATACTTTGGATAGCTTTCACTCTGACCTCCTCTCGTGCACTAGGTAGTCCTCTTCGTAGCGCCACGCCCACGCCTAATGAAAGCACCAATGATAGGTACCAAACCCAATAGAGAGCCTAATTAAAAAACTAGCTTGATAGGTGAGAGAACCTCAAGCTTACCACTTACACTTTTATGTGGAACCAACGTGGGATCATATCCCATCAAGTTAGATTCACAAATTTAGGGTTATTCGATGTCTTTTAGCCAAATATTTCTATTTTATACCCTTTCCCAGTCTATGCTTCATGATGAAATTTGGCTCACTTTTCTGACACATAATAATGTTTGAACATGTAGCACCTTATTGTGCTTCAAAATGGGCAATCGAGGGTTTATCTAGATCTGTGGCAAAGGAGTTGCCTGACTTGCAATTGTTGCGCTTTAACTCGGTGTGATAAACACCGACATGCTCACCTCATGCTTCGCAACTCATCCGCTTTATACCAAACACCGAAGCATGATATCTTTCTTTTTCCCTTGTTAATATACGGGAAGCTTGTCCCAAAATAATACTTTTTTTTTTTTAAATATCAATCCAATACGTTTTTTTAAACAATGCATGTTAAAGGCATGATGTTCGTATTAAACTCAAATTCTACAAGCTTGAACTTTTAGGAGAGGTGGTCATTTAATAATGCTCAAACTAGTGTGTTCTTGTCAAAACCGTAGTTGGTGACTAAGATTTTACATTTTTAAAAATAAAACCGTAGTTGACACCTCTGCTGCTGCTTTATACCAAACACCGAAGCATGGTATTCCTTTCTTTAATCCTCACGTATATATTTCACTTCTTTATTTTACTTCTTCTGTCTACTACTTACCAATATTCCATTGAAACAATTTCATGCATGCATGTCAAGTGAAAGAAAAACATGATGACATCGAGCTAAAATATACATGAGTCTTTTAAAAGTAGAGCTGGGAATATGGACTTGGGCCGGGTTGGTCTGCTTGGCCCATTTTGACCCATTTTTTATTATAATTTTTTAATGACTGCGTAATATTTTCTAATTGTTAATAATATTAGTTTTTATATTATAAAATAGTTGTTTATAGACAAAATAATAGTTATTAAATAATTAATTTTATAAAATAAAATAGTATTAGTATGACAAATAATTTAAAAAAATAAATATAACTAAAATAATTTATTTTAAATAGCCCTTAAGAACACAACAAATAAATTATTAGTATTTTTTAACATAAATTTTATTTTACAAAAATATAAAATTTTTAAAATTGTTATTTATTTATTTTAATTTTAATGTCCTGTCCCTTTTGATATGTGGCCCAGATAGAACTCCAGTTGGCTAACCAAAAGTGGGCTCAAATAAAAGGGTCCACGGGCTTTGCCCATTTTAGCTTACGGTCCGAATGACTTGGCCCGTTTCCTGCCATATTTAAAAGAGTACATTGAAATCACTCACTATGTCCTCGTAAGACAAATTTTAGAAGGGATTTGCCTTGGGGACAGATCTGAAGCATTGTATCAGAGACCAAAGCATCAAGAAAGTAGGAGTCTCTAAAAATTTCCACTGTGGAACTGTTCCACATGGTAAAATCATTTTTGTTAACATTTTTTCCTTTCCCTAATACTTTTCAAGTTCTCGATATAACCGTAGAGTTGTATCTAAGGAACATTCCTTCTATAAAAGCAGTGGTGCTTTATGAAATGAAAAACTATAGAGTCGTTTGATGAACACGACACTATAAAGGTTTACCGATAAACAATTGCAATTGAACTCCCTTTAGAATAGGGATACAATTGCTAAACCATAAAGAATGAAACAATATCCATGTTAATATAAAATGATAAATCATTATAAAACTATAAATTTGATAATATAATGACTAGAATATCTACAATTCCAGTTTCTTAACATACTGATGATCATAATATGATATCTTCAACTGATCGAATCCGCTTTGCCTCGCTTGAACTGCCCTCACACAAATAAAACGTGCCGCAATAAGATTGACTAAAAACACCACGCTTTCACATGACTTCATTTGCTGTGGCTCCAAGGGCAGCTTCACGATATCAATCTCACAAACAGTTGCACAACGGCGCTGCCTCTCACTCGCTTGATTTCGATGGAGGCATATCATCTCCCTCTTCAAACAAAGCTTTCGCTAATTTGAACAAAAGAATCCTTCTCTATTTTTATTGTGATTCCCTAAATTAGAACAAAGCCAAAGTTTGTAAAGTCAAGTATTTACCGCTCTAGGGTAATGCAAAGATTGATCCATTAATTCCTAGGCTCCAGTAGTTCGCGCGTAAAATCGCTTTTGATTTGCTTAATGATGTCAGAGGAAATGGTTCATGAGATAATACCAAAACTTAGGACATTGAAATGAAAACCATATGGTATAGGAGTTTTGTTGATGTTATATTGCATCACATTTTTCCGGGCATTTCGTTTAACTCTTTGAGTATTTACTCAAAGTTTTCATGAATAACCGCGGAACATCCTTAAGGATGCATTTGAACATTGTTAAGGATTGTGTTGAATAAGGGTGTAAACGAGTCAAGCTACTTGAGCTTTATTCGTTGAATACTCGAATTCGAATTTGTTGATCGAGTCAAGTTTGAGTATATTTATTTATTAATTTTTAATTGAATTGAGCTTTTATATTTAGTTTGTAGTTTCTAACATTTGAAATAAAGCTCGACAGTTTCAGCTTTTGAGTTTTGCACCGACTGAGCTTTCTTCAGATCAATTATACTCAATTCAATTACAACTCTAGTTTGGAACATGGAATAGAGGATAAGAATGATAATTCATTTCATTTTCCTTAATTATTGTATCTTAAGAATGAAAAAAAGAAGTTTTCATGAATCTCCAAAGATTTTGATGTCTATTGCATACGTATGATATTGAGATTCATTCTTCTTCAAATAGATTAGAAGATGGTGAGAAGGAATATAAAAGGGGAAAAAATTATTTTGGTATCATGGTATGATTACTTTGTCGATTGCAAGATTAAACGTATTTGTATATGATTACCGCTCGACAAAAAAATATGTATTTTGCTACCAGGTTGATTTGAGGTCCCGGTGGGGGTAATATATAACTAAAGTGTTTAGCTCCCCCCCCAAAAAAAAAAGGAAGAAACAAGAAATTTACTTATTTATTTATTTTTTATTTTTTACGCTTGCCATGCTTAAATAAAAACCCATCTCGTAAGAGGATTATGATTTATACTAAATGGTATCATGGTAAATATACTCTCCAATTCCGATTTCTATTTCCAAAAATGGGTCAAGAAGGAATTTCAGGAGAAAAAAAAAACTTCACCTAACATTTGTGCCGATAACCGTTTAAAATGAGCAAATCCATAAGTTATTTGTAGAATTAACCTTTTTTTAAATGCAAAAAAGACACTTTTTTGAACAACATGATATAGGAGACGGGATAAAATGGTCAATTTACGCTTACATTCAAGGGCTTTTTGGTCCAAATGTGACATTTTCAAGGTTAGTTTTGTAAGAAGTCATTTTCCAAATATTTTTGAGATTTTTTCTTGAATTATTGGTTAAAAAGATATCAAATACTTTAAATGTATGAATCTAACATCCTCATATGTATTTTATTATTAGTTATTATTATTATTTTGAAATATAACCCATTTTTGAACAAAATGCTATTTTCTATTTCATGTTGCAAGGAAACAGAGATGGACAATTTTGTCACTAGATAAAAATTGATGAAGGGTCAAATTTCAAATTTTAAGGTTTTTAGAAGGTCATTTAATTCCCCATTTAAAAGTGGGACAAAAAATTAAAATATAACTCTCTTACTTTGATAACCTTTCAAAAACACCAATTTCGACAAGCACATCCTCCAAGGTGTCTCTCCACGTCAACCCCGTTTCTTCCCTCCAACTCCTCATTCAATTCAAGCCAGAGGGAGGATTTGCTCAAGAGAAAAGCCCTAATCCAAAGACTTTGTGACACGCTTCCTTGGATCGGGATGTGCCATTTCTCATTTTTAGAGAGTGAGACCCACCAACTAATGGGAGGTGAATGAACAATTGAGATTAAAAGTAAGGGAGGGTGAACACGAAGAGGAAGTTCCAGTAGCGAGTAACAAAAGTTGCTGGAATTACAAGGCTCATGGAAATTTGAAAAAGAGTAATTGATGTTGTTTGAAGAAAAGGATCTTTGTTAGAGAAGGCTGTCCTGGAAACCCGCGAGTTAAGTCAAGGTTCTTGATAAGTAGTTATTTATTCTAGACTTAACTATCGGGCCAAGTGACAACTTAGTAAGCATTAAGTCAATGTTCTTTATCAATAGTTATTTTGTCTAGACTTAACTACTAAGTTATAACTTGAAGGGGGTTAAACTAAGGTTCCTAAATCGCAGTTATTTGGTCCTGACTTAACTATCATTTTAGTTACAACTTGGAGCAGGTTAAGTCAAAGTTATTTTATCGCAAGAGTTATTTTTTTAATCCAAACTTAAATTACCATTAAGTTATAACTTGAAAGGGGTTTAAACCAAGGTTCTTTAAATCGCCAAATTATTTTGTATTTTGGACTTAACTATCATTTAGTTACAACTTGAAGGGGGTTAAATCAAAGTTCTTTTTATCAAGAATCTATTTAGTCTAGACTTAACTATTTTTAAGTTATAACTCAAGGAGGTTAAACCCATATTCTTAAATCAGTAGTTATTTCAGTTCTGACTTAACTATCGTTGCTACAAATTCAAAGATGGTTAAGTCAAGATTCTTACATTAGTAGCTATTTATTTTAGACTTAACTATCATCAAGTTACAACACGAAGGGTTGAGATGTCTCCTATACTAATGGGTTTTAAATTGGAAAGATGTGGAGGATCAAATCTAAGGATAATCTATGACAGGAAAGAGTTGGAATAATAAGAAGAGCTCAACGTAAGGACACAGTGAAACGAAAAAGTTGGAGGAAAATAAAGCAAACTATGGGTGGTTAGAAGGGTAAACTTGTCGAAATGAAAACATTTTTATCTTTCTCTTCGGGTTTTTTTAACAAAACTAAGTATATTTGTAATTTTTTTTCTCTCTAGTCATTCCCTTTAAACGGATTCCCTTTAATCAAATCACCATTTTCCGTTTAATTCAATTTATCTATATTTTAAGTGACTAAGAGCTCAATTTAGGCTTCTAGGCTTCTCGAGCAATTCCGTGAGAATAAATTTATAAAAAAATAGAACATTATGATGCAATATAAAATAAATAAAATAATAACATAATACTATGATAGGATGCAAAGTGAATATAAGTGATGTTTCAAAAGTAATCAAGGAGAAAAGTGTTAAAGAAAAATTATTTTTCTAATGAATGGTTGTTCATAAATGTAGAATATATATATATATATATATATATATATATATATATATATATATATATATATATATTCAAATAAATTAGAAATTGATGCATATTTAAATTAATAAGTTTTAACTAATAAATAAAAATAACTTATTAATTTTAATTTTTTCTTAACCTTCTTTTTTTATTTTCTTTAATTTACATTTCTCACAAAAAATTTTCAAGAACCAAACATATTCTTAATAGTACTACTTGAGAAACATAAAAAATAATATGGTTAAGTTCCCTGATATTTATAGCTTTTACAAAAAATATACGATTGCGATGCGGAATCAAAACTAAAATAAATAAATAAACGGTAAAATTAATCAAAAATAAAAATCTAATCACCTCGAAGAAAAGGGGAACAAAAGAAGAAATCGAGATATCTAATTCAATGACCTCTCTATATTTTGTTTGAACTTTTTTTCTTTTTTATTTTCCTCCCTGATGCCTCTCTGATTTCTCTTGCATGGAAAGAGGAAATTAGCGAGTGGAATCAATATTTTCGAGAAGAAGAAATATCGAGAACTTGTATAATAAGATAATCCTGATCTGTTCCTTTGTGATGATTTATTAAATGAGTCAAATTTTATTTTGTTTTGTTTAAGATTCTTGATTTGTGACTGAATTGGCTTATATATCAGGCTCGAAGGCGGGCTGCTATGCGACCACGTGAAAGAAAATTTTGAGAAAAAAAAAAGAAAAAAATTGGTTTTGGTTTGTTTGACTAATAAGTGCAGGCGCTGAGATGAGTTATATGGGTGCAAGGCGTACGTGAAAATTCTGGAGAGTTGATCGTTTAACACAAATAATAAATATGGAATAAATTGCAGAGAAATAGGTCGAACTGGGACACACTTTACAAAACAATTTCAAATACCATATTAAATGACAATTCACTCCTAAAAGCTTAAACTTATAGGATTCGAGTTTAATATGAATATCATGTTTTTTAACGAGTTCATTTCATCGTAACAAAGTTTCTAATGGTTGCATATGTATAAGTATGTATAATATGGAAGGATACTCATCTTTTTACCTCTTTTAGCCTATGAATTTCAAAATCTAATTCTGGTCATTTTGGTCCTTCTGATGCACTAGATTGGACTTAACTAAGTGAGAAGATCTGAAGGGCATTGTAGTAATATCTGTTTCGGAAAAAAAAGGCACAAGATTAAATTCACTCTTCCCGAAACATAGTAAAAATAAAATACAGAAATGATTATGCACAATAATAAATTGTGAGAGCGATCCAAATAACGGTTCTTGTTTTAAGGGGTCTTAGTAAAAGCTTAAAAAATAAAATTAAGAAGATGCTCTTTTCGGTCGGAATTGAAAACAAATCACAAAAAATCTGAGATTTTTTCTCGAGTGTCTCTTTATTCATTTGACAGATTAAATACAAAATATCCTTCTTAACCACCATACATCCTATTTTCACTACGAGCCAGCATGTGAAATAAAACTAATACATGAGCCTAAAACCAAACATTGGAAACTAATAGATAATGGGATATAAAATATGGTGATTTGATTAAAGACCTTTTAAAAATCCAATTTTGGAAATTTGATCCCACATCGATTTTTGGTATGATTTTGATAAAAATATACTCTTAATTTGTTTTCTTGCAAAAATAACTCATTATTTTAAAACATAATGTAAATACATAAATAGAAATGAACATTTTGTTAAAAAGAGGGTTATGTTTTAGAAAAAGCACGGGATAGTTAGATTCACAAATCTTGCATTATTTGATGTCTTTTATCCAAATATTTCTATAAAATAATAAATAATGGGACAAATGGATAATGGGACATCAAGCGATAACTAAGATTGACTTTTTGAAAAGGTTGTTGGCTTAGAGATTTATGTGGATTTGTTGAGTTTGTGACTTATTAGAAACTCGGAAGAGAGAAAATGCAAGAGAAAAAAAGTGAAACACAAAAGGAAAAAAGTGAAAAAAATAACTTTCAAGTTAATAAATTATTTTTACATGCTTCTTTAAACTTTATTACTTAATTTCTCTTTTAGTATTCAAAGTTCCTAACAAATTTTAATATATTTTCCATCCATTCTTATTACTTTAATAAAACCAAACATAATATAAGTATTTGGGTGAATCCTATAGGCATGATATAGGAAGGTATTAATATGACTATCATGTTTCTCAACACTCTCCCTCTGTGCGACCCGTACTCGTACTTGGAGAGTTAACAAACCAAGTAGTATATCATGGACTTTCATATAAGTAAATGAGGATTCAAATTACAAAGGAAGTCTTGGATATATGATAAAATTACAAAAATACCCTTATACCCTTTTACTCAATACAAGTCAAATGCCATAACATTATCATATATAGAAAAGCATTCATTTGTTTGAAGGCGAGTACGAGTGCGAAGCTTATGTATGTAATTACCATTTTCATGATTATTAGGGAGGTGGGATGTCACATCCCACATCGAATAGGGCTTTCTTAGACTATATAAGTATGAGATCATCTCGACCCTAGCGGATACGTTTTAAAAGCTAGTAAGGGGCCCTTAGGCACGAAGTGGACAATATATATAGTTAACACAGGTCATTACAAATGGTATGAAAGTTTGATCCCAGGCAGCATGGCAGAGTGCATTAGTTTGACCCCCATAGAGGTGTTTTACGTTTAGTCTGCAATCCCTTGGAACCTGACAAAGGATGTTGTGTTTGCATGAAATGGTGTTTTGTCACATCACACACATCGGATAGGGGAGAAACTTCTGGCGTCTTGTAAGTATAGGCTCATCCTTTAGTAAACGTGTTTAAAGCCATGAGGGCCCATAAGCTGAGCGGACAATATCTATATAGTTGGACCAAATCGTTACAAGGAAGAACCTTGAAGCTAACATAAAACTATATACTTTTGCATGCTGTATGATATTGATGAAGGCTTATAATTACCATTTTCAATATACGGCATTTTATCGACCATAAAAAAAAGTACACTCTTATAACTTTGGCAGAATTTCAACGTCGAATCCGGTACTTCGAATTTTGGGGTTCGAGGTAGTAGGCATTCACCTCATGAGGATGGAATAGTATCAAGCCATGAGAGGCAGTATGTTCTTGGCTTGAGGTAGTGGTGATGGCCTGTTTCAGAAAAGATGCAGAGATTAGAAAAAAGAAACGTATGCTAGTGAACTTTAATAAATTGTTAGAGAATTCAGAATAATCAAGTTTCTAGAATTTTGAGATCTAGATTCTGAGAAGTTGAAGCTGGGCTGACTTGGAGATGGGGTATACCCTTTGGCCATCTACATTCTACTACATTATAAGTAGAAAAAAATCGTACATTTTGTCGAAAATCACGCAAGTTTGAGCTTTTAGGAGAGGTTGGTCGTTTAATGAGTATTAGAACTTGGTCAGTAGGAGGTTATGAGATCGAGACCTATCTGAAATTTTTAATTTGTTAATTTGAAAAGTCCATGTATGATTTTTGTTTGGTTTGTTTTAAAAGACGCGATATTCATATTAAACCAAAATTCTACAAGATTGAGCTTTTAGGAGAGTTGGAAACCTAGAAAGGGCCTACATGGTCCTCGATACTCGTGCTTGTATCATTTCTTAATCTGACATGGAAAGAAGTGTGCTCGTTATGACTAAACCGTTATAATGATAACTATCAATTTCTATCTTGTTTTTCGACTGATTACATCATGACATTGTTCGAGAAATTTATATTCATTTGTCTATATATATTGTTAAGTAGTCGCTTTCTTAAAACCCCGAGCTTGTAGGATTTCGATTTAATATGAATACACACCACCTACAGCGTGTGGCCTCATGCCCCCATTGAAAGTTAAACAAACCAAACGAGTTCTTTATGGACTTTCAAATAAACAAATGAAAGTTAAAATTGCAATGGGAGTCGCTCGAGCCCGGGACCTCCTGCGAGCAAGTTACGTACCATGTTAAAAGCCCGACTCTCTAAAAGCTCGAGCTTGTAAGATTTAGGTTCAATATGAATCTCATGCTCTTTAACAATGACTAAACTGTTATGATGATAATTATCAATTTCTATCTTGTTTTTCTACTACAGGTGATATTTTTTTATAAATTTATATAATATCGCAACCATATATGGATGATCTTGTGGATATACATACATATATAAATATATATTGAGAAAATGAGATACCTTATCCGAGAAACCTTGATTCGATCCAATTTGTTTTGAATGTTTCTTTTCTACGACTTATTCGGTTTTGCCCCGGTGCAAATGCTAAAGGAGGAGGAATGACATTCGGAATTTAGATGCTTGTGGCAATTTTCGGCGAATTTATAGGTATCTGAAACCACATTATATGTGGAAGATGAAAAGGAATTTAGCAGTTTACCATATGGAAAAAGTAATCCATCTTCTACCTCTGAGAAAGTTCTATTAAAAAGAAAGAAAATGTACGAGCAATGATATGCCAAGTCTTCATTCATACATAAAAATAATCAAATTCATTTTGTTTTTTATTTAGATTGGTGGATTGTTATATAGCATTGCAAGTGATGGGAATAATAATAAAATTTATTATAACATTCACTATTTATATCGAATATTTCCAAGATATTCTCTATGTTACTTGTAAAAAATATTAAATTATCATAGCCATTACAACCTTGCTTCTCTTATCTGAATCCATCATAAACAAATCTTATTTTATTATATATATATATATATATATATATATATATATATATACTATATATATATATATATATATATATATATATATATATATACCACAATATAATATATGATACGAGGCCATCAGTTTGTTTCCATAAATAAATTTTAAGAGCGAGAGATTTCAAATCACTTTCATTGAGAAAATATTAATATTATTTAGAAAATAAAGGAAAGAATGATCTTACATGGTGAAAATCAAACTATGTTGTTGACTTATTACATTGAAAATTGAAGCTTCTATGTAATTATTAGTATAATTAATAAATGAAGATGTTCTTAAAATAATATATATTTAATAAAAAGGATGATCATTAAATTGGAAAGTTAGGATTTGAACATTATACATTATTAGGACAATATTTTCTTCTTGTTATGGTTAAGACTTATTATAAATTCGAGATATGCTAATACTTATTAGGACTACTTGGACTTGGAACTAAAAATTATAACTTAGAAGTTAGAAGATTTATTTTATGATTTTATAATAATGTGTTATTCAATAATTAAATTAAGTAGATGCGATTAGAGTAAATATGAATCATCGTCGACATGACATGTTTATGACTAGATCGTCCTATTTATTCAAAATAAAATTTTAAACGAGTCAAATATGGATTATATATGTCAAGATTATAAGCATATTAATTAAATCAAATTCTTGTAGCGTAAGATTGAGCCAATTATCAAATGGAGTTTTGCAAGTTGATACAAATTTAACTTAAATGCGATTACACTCAAAAACTGTGTTGGGTTCGGGTGGTGTGAATGTATATCAAACTACGCTACCCCTATATATTGGTAAGAAACTCTTTACGAAATAACTTGATGGTTATAGTTTACACACGGTCTAACTCTTGATAAAGATTTGTACCTTCATATCTGATGATGTTAAACTATTCATACTAATACAAGCGCTGTTAACCTAAAAGTTCAAGTTTGCTTAGGATTTGAGTTTAATATAGATATCATGGCTTCACATCCTCCCTCACGTGCATCTTGGGCTATACATATGGAGAAGTCGAGTCCGTTATGGATTTTCAAATAAAGAAATGAGATAAAATATTAAATTTGTAGGAGAGGATTCGAACCATTACCTCATTCCAAATCAAGCTCTAATACCACATTAAACAACAAACTCTACTAAAAAATCGAGCTTGTAGGATTTGGATTTAATATGAATATTATGCTTCACAAAGACAAACGAGATGAAAAAGAAAGCAACCGGCCGGATGAGACTTACTTAGTGCGAGCACATTCCTGACCAAAAATAATCCACAATCACAGTGCGGGTGAAAGCACATTCAACCTTTTATTAATTAGAGGATTTACCAATAGAGGTAGGAAAATGCCCTTCCCGAGTCCGGCCTTCCCGGTGCTCTTTCCACTTGATTATGCCTTTTATTTGTGTTTATCGACCAAAGAAAGGTAGAAGTTTCTTTGTGTCTGAGGAAGAAGGACTGCGAGAAATATAAAAGAAGATGGAAAATTTTTAAGAGCAAGCAATAATGAGGCGATAGTTCATTGAAGACATTGAATCAAAAGCAAATTCTTTTGATTGACATTAATGTTGAAGAGGGTACTTTCCATTTTTTTATCTCATACGATCGGCGCTGGGCGTTTGGAACTTCTTGGCATCGGATGAGATTCAGCTCGTTCATTTCTTGGAGATATGATCAGTTAAATTGACATATCTCCTCAGAAACTTCTTTGGTACCAAGATGAAGCAGTTGAGTGTTCAAGAGATTATGCAAGAAAGCAGTCATGTATGACAAAAGTTAGAAGTGCGAGAAAAAGATTGAAACTGTGCGAAAAATTGTGAAAAACCCCCTTATCCACAAATTAATTCGCTACCTCAGTTTACGATGTTGGGAGATCCCCAATCGCATCACGACGGTTATGGCGCGGAAAAGGCCATACCATTTGCGGTACTATAGACCCAGCGGCTATAGTTATTCACCTTAGGTCGGCCACGCAAAAAACTGCCATTGTTTCGGGCCATTAAGATATTTCCTCGGAGATCTTTGCCCAGCGTATGAAAATACGTCGGCCAGCGATTAGAGTCCCTTAAGCTCAGAAGCTTCTAACACGCCAAATCACCTAAAAAATGGAAAAATAAAGTGTTAACAAAGCTAGGAAGATTTTTCATCATTATCCGGTGATGACCATAAATCTCATTTAATAACATTGAGAAAGCGACAATCTCAAACATAAATTTTCTTTCCTGTAGTTTGCGGTAATCCATGAAGACCTATACAGATTCCTACTAGTTACCGGCTTTGCTAATTCGACAAATTATCACGGATATGCAAAATGTAATGGCCGGTAATGGAAAGCTGCGTGATACGTGGGCATTCAAATTAGGGCTAAACGAGAAGAAAAATCCATGTACACGATAACCCGTTTCCGGGAGTGAAGCTACGGTTAAGCGGAATATTTGCCCTTTGTTGAATGTTAAAAAAAGTTTCTCCACATTCTCCGAGGGAGGAAAAAACCTAGTAAGTAATCGACTAAAGGATAAAACTGTTAAGATCATCTCACATTCGTCTTCTCACTTACCTAGTTATACACATTCATTCGAAACACCCTTGCAAGCAGACGGCTTTTAAATTGCTCCGCAGTAGGTATGTAAGTAAGAAGAAGAAGGTCTGAAGCTCCTTGTGCGACATGGAGGCCCTCGATGATGAAATCCACTTGTCGAGTAGAGCAAATTATGTATGTCCTTTTTGTCAAGTTTTTCAGCTAACTCGCGGCCTCCCGAGACGTGGAAACACAGTCATCTTCCTTCTGCATGTAGACATAATAGCTCTGTTTAAACAAACCACTAATAGTTGCTTATGAAAATGAATAATTGATAAATTAGCACGATCAAAGAAAAAGGGAAAAAATGCTCTCTCATGAACATAAATACAAAGAATGACAAGAAGCGAATAAGGAAAAAAGAAAAACCAAGTGTAGTTTTTTTTTAAATTTCTTGTAAACGACAACTCACCCTAAGGATAACATTACAATCATTGATGAAGTCGGAGAGTGAATGGTTAAGGTGAAATGCTTCTCTGCATGTTCTTCATTTTGATTGCCCACTTAGTCGTGAAACACCTAAAGGTGTGTCTGAGGAGATGAGATAATCGTCATTGGATAAGAAAGATGAACCTTTAATTTATTACACTACCAACTTCTCACAAAAGCTTAAGCTCTTAAGATATAAACCCACAACATTTATATATATACCAATAAGAATTGAACACGAAGCCTCCCACAAGCCCTCCGGGTCCCTCTGAGCTAACATAAACAATGTTTACGGACTTATAGGAATATATTGTAATAAAAGGAAGTTACCATTTCGTTGTAAGCCTTAGATCGCCACATGACCGAGCGAATACATCTAGAGTGGATAGGGGCTCTTATCACGTTCTCCTCGTCTATATCCATTTGTTTCCAACAACGTCCTATTTCGGAAGAGCTTAATTTGAGGCAGTGTGTTGTTCACAAAATGGAAATTATAGTCCTTAAGTAAAAGCATTCAATAATTTTCAAAAGCAAAAATTAAAAGAGGAGATATAAATTAGACCGTAGAAAGCGATAAAGAGATCATTTAAATGGTGGAATTCATTGATCAATTATTTGGATAAATTAACATGTATCATGGCATGGGATAAAAAGAAAGAAGTTACCTTTTAATAGCTCTTTTGTGAGGATCATATTAGATTTGTGAGAAGAAAATATCTTTGAGAATTGTGAGGGCATTATAAGCGGGAAGATCAAGCTTCTTTCTAACCGCATTTTCCTTCTATTGCCATGAGAGGGTACAATGACTATTTGTGTCTTCATGTAAATACGAAATTTCAATTACGGGTAATCTTGTGACACATAAAATAATTTCGAAAGGAAGCATAAAAGAATTTCCCACAGTGGATATCATGAAAGTGCACAAAAAGTTCCATGCCTATACCCAGGTAATCTTGTGACACATACGAAATAATTTCGGAAAAGGAAACATAAAAGAATTTCCACAGTGGATATCATGAAAGTGCACAAAGAGTTCAATGCTTATATTAGAAAATCTTAAATTTGATTTCTCAAACTTCTATGATACCAATTTTGACTTGTAGTTTAGATATTCAAGCATTTGACGACCTATTTAAGAGTGGCTTTCATGTGGCCATTCCATGGCCCGACAATATAAATAACAAATCTTCTCGAGGTGCTTGAAAACATATTACATGCATGTTGTTCCATACATAGAGGAAACGCACTACGGTTATGAAATAGGAGTTCCTTGCAAGACAAAAAATATGTTCTTACCTCTCGAACATCGAAGAGTGTGCCTTCTCACGGGTGAAATGT
Organism: Tetrastigma voinierianum; assembly: GCA_016808115.1. Taxonomy (NCBI): domain Eukaryota; kingdom Viridiplantae; phylum Streptophyta; class Magnoliopsida; order Vitales; family Vitaceae; genus Tetrastigma; species Tetrastigma voinierianum. Next base: position 12,530 of record JAEQBH010006741.1, on the reverse strand, counting down.
CATCTGATGCAGAAAAATCTCCTCGCTTTAACCTTGGTAGATTCGAGGTCGGCCGGCAATACGACTTGGATAATTCGATCTCAGGTAAATGGCAAACAACAAAGGTTTGAGCCTTGCATTCTTCCTACTCTTTGAGGTATCCATGGCCTTGCCATGTCAGTGCAAAATAATGGGGCGGAGGTAAACAAAATCTTTAACGAGAATACTCGGCTCCTTTGAGATAAAAGTTGTCTTGGACTTGTTCACTTTAAGATTTCCTTCTCTTTACGAGTTTCCTCCGTTTTACAAGATTGACAAACTCAGCTTCGAGGCCCGTGGTATTGGTTGAGAGGCAAAGAAAGCACCTCTCTCTAGCCAATGGCTTCTACAATAATATTCTAATAGCGATCTTCTCCTTACTCTCTCTCTGCCCTTGCGAATTGATCTTATCATTGTTTGCGTCGTCTTCCACGTGGCGATATCCCAGGGGTGTCAGCCGGATATCCATGACCCATTTGTTTAACATCGCCCATATCGAATGCCGAGGCGGTCGTTGGTGAGAAATACCTCTCATTGCTTGGTGCGAGCTGTCTGCCGATCCTCGCGGCTATCGATGCGCCATGGACCATTTTTACATATCGATTCTCAAACATGTACTCCTGAAATATATAGGAAACATCATACGAGGTCATCCATTTCTACCCGGCCACGAGGCCTCACCAAAGCGACAGCAGCATCTCACGAACAATATGGCAGTTTGTAGAGTCTCTCTAGCATGTTTTGTCCATTTGTCCGTCTATGTAATTTCTTTATTGGAAGAACAAAATTTTGTTTGTTTTACCCTCTTAGATAAGGTTTCTTAATCTTCTCGAAACGATGTTTTCTCTTTTTCAACCTCGAATCTTCTTTCATATTTTCCACTTCTTCATCTTCTTTCCTATTTCTTCATCCTCGTTCCATATTTCTTCATCCTCATTCACTTTAAAGCCACGTCCCCTGCAATTTTACGGCAAGTAGTTGGAATAGAACTCTCCCAGGATCACATTGACCCGATTTTGTTGTAATCGTGATATTACTTTCCCTTTGGTTTCATTTTTTCTCTTTATCACAAATTCTCGGGCTTTGCTTTGGCACCTATAAGCTGCAGTTGCCTTCGGCGAAGAACCGCTACTCTTTCTGTTTTGTCGGGGAAGCTGGCGGAAGTCTGGTGACTCACGAATGCGTTATCGTTTGCTTGCATGTCTCATCAGCGTCAGTTGATCATGGATCAAAGTCTCCTGTGAAATAACAAAGTTTCAGATAGGCGACAAAAACTTTCACAACCCAGGCCATGGAAATTATGACTCCATTTGCAGTTCATCGAGGCTCACATTGAGTTTCCTCCACAAAAGAGTTTGACAATCTTTTATAGACCTGTCTGAGGCTCGGACTTTCTCTAAATTCTTATATATTCTTTTATAGTCAGTCCTAGGCTGATGCATTCATAGTGCAATTTTAGTAGAGACCCAAATGGTGAGCGCTATGAATCCCGAGAAATTGCCCCAGATTCCGGCCTCCCAGAAAATGTTCACATCGATACCCTTTCTTCTCCTCATCGGAACTTCCTTCGGAGGCAATATTGTACTGTGACCGCCACATATTGCATATTTCTAACATTTCAATCGGTGTGGTCGTCCATTCGAATCATAAAAAACAAAATTCGTGAGCCTCTATTTGGCTAGGAATATTTTCCCAGTAGTTGACTTCACGACCCTTGCTCATCCTTCTCATGGGTTGTCTTTTGTTCGCTTACAAAATATTTATCAAACAAACCCAGCGGATGCTTTCTTTGGTTTCTTCCTGAATCCTGAAACGGTTCCAAGGAGGTCAGATATAAGTCTCTTTCGCCTTTGTTTGGTGGTCGCCAAAACCTTTGGATTACGAATCATCGGACTCGGCCATAGCTTGGCTAATTTCGACCTTTTTGTCGCTTTCCGTACTGCGAAAGAATAGAGAGAATGAAAAAACAGGACCAAAAGCAATTCATAAATATCTAAGGATGTAGAGAGATCATAAACTTCCCCAGACAAAAGGTAAACAAAGACTAATGGAAATGAGACCTTGAAAAGCCGAGAATGCATATCGGTGCTTAAAGATATCACAGGGACAGTATCACATCGAAAGTTCTAAAAAATGACAATGTTGAACCGAAGAGCGAGGCATTTGGAAGAAATCAATGATTGAAAAAAAAAAAGCATCATAAAACCTGAGATGAATCTGAAGTGGTAAAGAACAAAGTGAACTGTGACAACCGGATGTAGCCGGCATGGATGATAATAGCATGACTCGGAAGGAAGATTAGGAAGTGTCATGGGGTCTATTATGTGTTTTTCATAAATATCACGTGATATGCAAATGCCAACTAAAGCATCTGACCCCTTAAAAAAGCGAAAATTAGTCGAATACTATATGAATGTAAAAGGGTCTTTGTCCTTCTATATCTCTCTTTCAAATTGAGTTTTAATATTTATCCTTGTCCGATTAATATGAAGGTTTGGCGTTCTGATGACACGTGTGCTACCCATCAAACAATATGTTACGGAGAATAAGTTGACTAAAAATTTTGATCGGTGACACTCATTAAAACAATGATGCGGCGGGGATATTATTTATTCTTTCAAAAAAAATTATTTATTACTTAATATGTCTGCACAAAATTAATTATTCAAATAACACATCTATAACGTTGAAAAATGAGCAGAGTTATCATGCGTATATAGAAGAAATGTAAATATTCCAAATTGATGTAGGTGAAATTAAGCGCATGATATCAAATCAAAATAAACGAGAATGTGACTCTTAAATTAGCATATTTGAATTTAAAAACCGACCTTATAATGCATGATTAATAATCATACTTCTTTTACTAAGAAATTAACCATAGAGCTACATACGATTTTGCCTGAAATTTGGTTTGTTACTTACTAAATCAATCCCAACACTAATCAATAGGCAAACTATGTATACATTACAAAAATAAAAACTAAGCAATCTACAAAATCATGCTTGCACGTGATAAAATTCAATTCCAACAAGGAAGACAAAATGCATAACAACTACATAATGGTATAACTGCATCTTTTACTTTACACTCCACATTATCATCTAAACAATTTATGGAAATATAACGTGCTTGGTGAAGGAAATATGTATTTATAGAACTAGTGCAACTAGAATATAAGCACTCAAATGATACTAATAGTTGTCCTGTCATATCTGAGCTATTAAAAAAGAAGCTGAAAAGGAATAAACACATACCTATCATGTGGATGACTAAACTGAAATATTTAAATGAATGGCAATTAGCCATATGCTTTTTAAAAATTTAACACTGGGTCCCACAGCCAAAATGTCAAAAATGTTTTTTATTTACATCATGGTTATCACCCGCATTAAATGGTTAGTAAGTATTGTTTGTGAGAGAGAATCAATCCAGATATGATAATTGAAATACCACCCGATCTCGAGCCTTGGTACATTGTTAACATTAAGCACACAATGATAATTCACATATATTAGAAGGACAACGACCCTTTTACATTCATATAGTATCTTGACTAATTTTCCTTTTAGGGGTTGCATGCTTTAGTTGGCATTTGCATATCACGTATATTTATCCATTAAAAAAAAAAGGTATTTAGGTTACATTTTTAGACCTACCATAGCCATATAAACATAACAAACTTTTGATCATGTCATTTGAATTGTGAATGACTTAGGGTACTAGGTCTTTCGGCTTTATTTTATAGGGTGATTTGATTAAATTTAAATATGATCCTTCTACATCAAATTTTGGCTCGATTTTAACAAAAAATGTCATATTTTCTTGCAAAAACAAACCACTTCTTTTCAAAGACAATGTAAATACTTGAGGAAATAAGGACATTTTTGTCCAAAAAGTTATTTTTTCAGAAAAACACATAAAAAGTACCTAAGCCCAATAGGAGAGCCTAACTCAAAGCACACCTCCACGATAAGTGAGAGAACTTCTCAAGCCTAACTACTTCACACTTTCATACGCGAGCAGATGTGGAGGATCGTATCATTGCCCACCCCTAGAGAAACCTGACTTCTGTGGACGGCTCATACTTTGGATAGATTTCACTTCGGACCCTCTCTCAGGCACTAGAGTGGTCCTCTTCCGGAGTAGCGCTTACGAGTTAAATGGCTCTTAATGAAGCACTAATGATGGTACCCAAACCCGATAGGAGAGCCCGATTCAAAACTGGCTTGATGGGTGGGAGCCTCTCGGCTTAAATACTACACTCTACACTTTTATGTGGAACCAACGTGGGATCATATCCCATCAAGTTAGATTCACAAATTTAGGGTTATTCGATGTCTTTTAGCCAAATATTTCTATTTTATACCCTTTCACAGTGTATGCTTCATGATGAAATTTGGCTCACTTTTCGACACATAATAATGTTTGAGCAATTGGCACCTTATTGTGCTTCAAAGTGGGCAATCGAGGTTTATCTAGATACGTGGCAAAGGAGTTGCCCGGTGGACTTACTTACAATTGTTGCGCTTAATCACAGTGTGATAAACAACGATGCTCTCATGCTTTGGCAACTCATGCACTTTATACCTGCGAACACACGAAGCATGGTATCTTTCTTTTTCCCTTGTTAATATATGAAGTTTTGTCCCAAAATAATACTTTTTAAAATATCAATCTAATACGTTTTTGAAAAAATGCATGTTAAAGCGTGATGTTCACATTAAACTCAAATTCTCTGAAGCTTGAACTTTTAGGAGGGTGGTCATTTAATAATGCTTTCGAACTAATTGTGTTTCTTGTCAAACGTAGTTGGTGACTAAGATTTACATTTTAAAAAATAAAACCGTGAGTTGACACCTCGCTGCGCTTATACGAACACACGAAGCATGGTATCTTTCTTTTTAATCCTTACAGTATATATTTGACTCTTTATTTTACTTCTTACATCTACTACTTACCAATATTCCATTGAAACAATTTCGTGTGCATGTCAAGTGAAAGAAAAACATGATGACATCGAGCTAAAATATACATAGAGTCTTTTAAAAGTAGAGGTAAAGATATAGGCTCGACCCTTCTTTGCATTTTTAAAGTTAGGAATTTGAGAAAATGATAGCTGAATAGAACTAAGGCCTATTGGCTTTATTTCGGAAATAGGTCAAGTAGCATATTAGGACTTGAAATTTGGGTTGGCACAACGGGCTTCATTTGACCCATTTTTATTATAATTTTTAATATTTGCGTAATATTTTCTAATTGGTATAATATTAGTTTTATATTATAAAAAATAGTTGTTTATAGACAAAATAATAGTTATTAAATAATTATTTTTATAAAATAAAATAGTATTAGTATGACAAATAATTTAAAAATAAATAAATAGTAACTAAAATAATTTATTTTAAATAGTCTTTTAAGAACATAACAATAAATTATTAGTATTTTAACATAAATTTTATTTTACAAAATATAAAATTTTAAAATTATTATTTATTTATTTTTAATTTTTAATGGTCCCTTTTGATATGTGACACATAGAATCGAGTTGGGCTAGCAAAAGTGGGCTCAAATAAGTGGGTCTAATGGGCTTTGCCCATTTTAGCCACAATGAATGGACTTGGCAGTTTCAGCTATACAAAGAGTACATTGGCCGGCCAGTCATGTCCTGTTAGACAAATTTTAGAAGGGATTTGCCTTAAAAAGCTTGGGGACAGATCTTAAGCATAGTATCGAGACCAAAGCATCAGTAGGAGTGTCTAAAAATTTCCCACCCAGTGGGCTTGTTCCACATGATAAAATCATTTTTGTTAACATTTTTTCCTTTCCTAATACTTTTGAGTTGCCTCGGTAGAGCCCAGTAAGTTGTATCTTAGGAACATTCCTTCTATAAGCGGTGCTTTATGGAAATAAACTATAGAGTCGGGTTTGATGAACACGTATCACTTTGCGGTGTTTGCAGTAAACAATTGAGTAAGTGACTAAATCCCTTAGGCAGGGGATCTGATTGCTAAAAACCATAAAGAATGGCTTGATATCCATGTTAATATAACATGATAAATAATTATAAAATCATAAATTTGATAATATAATGAATGAATATCTACCATTCCGGTTCTTTTTAACATATTGATGATCATAATATGATATCTTCAGCGATCGAATCGCTACTGTTTGAATGCGTCCTCACCGCAAATAAAGCGTCGCAATAAGATTGTGAAAAACACCACGTTTCTCACATGACTCCCCCCATTTACGAGACTCGAGGGCGGCAATCTTGAATCTCACGAACCATGACACCTAGTACCTAGTAATTCACAACTCAAATGACATGATCAAAAAGTTTGTTATGTTTATATGGCTATGGTAGATGCAAAAATGTAACCTAAATACCTTTTTTATGGATAAATATCGATATGCAAATGCCTAGCTAAAAACTGTCTGACCTTAAAAGGAAAAATTAGATCAAGATACTATATGAATGTAAGGGTCTTTGTCCTTCTATATCTCTTTCAAATTGAGTTTTAATATTTATCTTGTCCGATTGTATGAAGAGTTTTGAAGGCGTTACATTGACACGTGTGCTACCCATCAAACAATATGTGGAGTAAGTTGACTAAAAATTTTGATCAGTGACACTCATTAAAACAATGATGCAGCGAGGGATATTATTTATTCTTTCAAAAAAAATTATTTATTACTTAATATGTCTACACAAAATTAATTATTCGGAAACAACACATCTTATAACGTTGAAAAAATGGCTTGGCAAATTGTATCATGCGTATAGAAGGAAATGTAAATATTCCAAATTGATGTAGGTGAAATTAGCGCATGATATCAAATCAAAATAAAAAGCGAATGTGACTCGTAAATTAAACGTATTTGAATTTAAAAACCGGCATATAATGCATGATTAATAATCATACTTCTTTCACTTAGAAATTAACCGTGAAACACATAAGTTTGCACAAATTTGGTTTTGTTACTTACTAAATCAATCAACACTAATCAATGAGCAAACTATATATCTATTACAAATAAAAACTAGCGATCTCTAATCGTGCTAGTGATAAAATTCAATTCCAACAAGGAATACAAAGTATAACAACTACATAATGGTATACTTGCATCTTTACTTTACACTCCACATTTATCATCTAAACAATTTTATGAAATTTGGGATAGCTCCTAGAGTCTCTTACACCCACACAGAAATTTGGGATATCTCCCCAGGTCTCTTACACCCACACAGAAATTCGGGATATCTCCCTAAGTCTCTTACACCCACACAGAAATTTCTGATAACTCCACGGGTCTCTTACACCCACACAGAAATTTGAATTTCTCATGGGTCTCACCCATCCACACAGAGGAAGTCGGGATAGCTCCTGAGTCTCACCACACCACACCGAAGTGGGATGCTCCCGGGTCTTACCCACGAAATTTGGGATCCTCCCGGGTCTCTTACACCACCACGAATTTGGGATCTCTCCTGGGTCCACCACACCCCGAACATAAATTTAGGATAGCTCCCGGGTCTCTTACACCCACCGCAGTCGGATCTCTCCCGGTCTCTTACCCACCACCCAGAGTGGATAACTCCTGGGTCTCTTACACCCACGAGGCAGAGGTTATCAGGCTTTCCCGAAGATCGGTTCCAAGTATAGTAAGCAGTGAGATTGAGGATTGTTGTGTTGGAGTTCTAATAGTGCGGCGCTACATCTCTCTTATGCGAAGAGATCTTCAATTAGTTCAATGTCCCGATCTGAGTCCTCGGAATGAAGGTCTCGAGATCCATAGGATTCAAGCCCTCAATCATGGGTGAAATGTAAAACTCGATAAAATTCAATTTTTTGAAAAAGAAATTAGCAGTAATTTAAAGTGGAAAATGCGAAAATTTTCTAGATCTTGGATGTGAGGCGGACTTCATTGGAATGTCGTCTGTAATCCCAGCTACGTCGAATTAAAGACGATTAAATTTCACATTTTCGAGACAGAAAGTCACAAGGGACACTTGGCACAGGTTGAGCGGCTCATATTGAACCATGTGTCAAGTAGAGAACAAGTCAAACACAAGCATAAGTGGGGCCCATATTGTGACATGTGTCACCACTTGATAGGAGATAAATCGAAAGTTATGGATAAGAGGATAAGAAAATCGAGGAGCGAGGAGGTTGACACATGGAGTGAAAGTGCAGGTTAATGTCTTAACCACGGTTCACATATATTGATAGAGCCTCCTTCCTATCGCCATCTACACCCATGCTTGAGGATGGTCATTGACAGTGTATCTCTTCTAAATTAACTTTGGTTTGACCCCTCTTTTGGTAGATAAGAAGTTCCCATGTGAAATATTTAGCTTGATTGTCGACTAGCTAGAGTATAGAGTTAGAGATGAAGTTCAAATTATTGCTTACCCGTCATTTACAGAATTTGAAGGCGTGTAGGCTCACGGAAACCCATACCACCTTGTTCCTTCTTAAACGGTGTTCCATTTAATCCGGTGAATCGTCCTTCCCTTTTTCGTGCCACGAGAAGGAGTTCATCGTTCTCTCCGACTCTTGACATTGAGAGAATGTGATAACAAAAGAGCTCATCTGAAAGTAGATAGCTTGGGCAATTGTCTTTATCAATACTTTTCTAGCTTAGGAGAGTAACTTTGCATGCCACCCTTGGAATCTGTTCCACATCCTTTCACAGAGGAAGCAAAGATCACTCATTTATTTCTACCAATAGAGGTAATCCCATATACTTCCCGGTCTGTTAGAGGGTAAACACCCTTGGTCTTTTCGAGATACTTTCGGTCTTAGGGTCTAAATAAACATTATTATTAGAAAAAGAATACCAAACTTTTCCAAGGTTCATTGCTTGTCTGATAATATAACAGCAAAGAATATTCGCATTTTAGAACATTCTTGTTGTCACTTCAACATTAAAGAAAGAAAGCCTCGTTAACAAATAACATATGTGAGATACTAAGGGCATAGCTACTAATAATATGGCAGCCATGCGAGATCACCCCCATTTCACCTCCTTCGACATTGCGGAAGCTGACCCTCAGCATAGATAATGAACAAATAGGGTGATAATGAGTCACCTTGGCGTAGGCCACGTTCGAGAAAGATAGGCCCAACTAACTCCTGCATTTACGGAGACATGATATTAGATTGTAAGACAAACAAAAGAAGCATTATCATATTTACAAGTAGATCAAACACCATTTTTTTTTTAGATATTTTAGGGATTAAAATAAAAAAGTTGTTTATGAGCTAAGTCGATAAAATACTATACCCTGATCTCTTAACAACTTGATATAGGTCTCATTAGCAAATAAATAAATAAATAAATTTAAAATAACAAACAAAACAATTTATTAAATATAGTAATATTTCATCTTTTATATGTTTGGGAGTGGGATGGGAGATGATCTAGGAGAGGAGAGAGAGTACGTGGAGTCTCACATGAAGTCATTTTTGGTAATATAATTTTTCACCAGTTTCAACCTCATGTTTTTTTGTAATTTGATAGTTGTATTACATGTTTGGATTATTTAGAAACTAGATTTCTATTTAATTCCCCGAATAAAAAAAGCGAGTGAATATCCCCTAAGTTGTCGAAGAGATAGCTGTGGGGACATTTTTGTCCGAAATGTCGAGGTTAAGTTTGTAATTTTAACGAGAATTTTGGCCCTTTTAATAAAACTGCTCCCGAAAAGGAGGAAAAATGAAAATAAATAAATAATTGCTTGTAGATTCTGGAGAAATTAGTGGGCGCGAACCTATTACTGCTCCCGGTGGCGTAAGTGGTGAGGCCCGTGGCGGCCAGCCGTTTGGAGGAGGGAACATCGTCGGCGAGCGCGTATGTAGCCGAGGGCGGCGGCCAGATTGTGCTCACCATCCGCCGGCGTCGTGAGGGTCTTCAGGCGGGCTAGCCCTCGGCCCAGCCAGAAAGGCCACTCCGTCGTCGGTGTTCGCGCGATCCACAAGGACCGCCTCTACTCTGCTCCCATTGGGGCTCTCATCGAGTAGATTCTCCGTGTCGGACTCAGCAGATTTCCTCTCAAATGACCCTTCTTCATGACCGTCGATGTGGTCAGTGTTTGGTTTTATTTCCTCGGTTCTGTGATCTCTGTTGTTGGCCAGGGTTGATATTTTGTGTTTTAAGGCACAGTTCATTGTTGATTGTATTATTATCTGCGAATTGATCGCGCCCGATTTTGTATCGATTAGGTGTATTCTTTATTGTGAATCTAGATAATTGAATTTGTTGATTGGTCGAGTTCGGTTTTTCTACTCGATCCACTTTCCTTCGTTAATTACATCTGTTGTGCTTTTGTTTAATGTTGATGAATTGTATTTGTCTCCTTTTGATTACTGCATGTATGTTTTGAATGTAGTTTGCGCTTTATCACCTATTCTTCAATGGTGATTTTGATTTTAAGTAGATCTTGGCATTATGTTGGTTGTCTGTTCATTAAGGCATTTCAAGAAAAATGCAGGTTATTTCTCAAAAATGATCATGCGGGATTGGGAAATTATAATCATAAGAATGAGGTGTAAGCTATTCAAATTGATTCAAGGCGTATAGTATATTTGTCCATTTCTTTTACTTTTTGTTGGGAGGAGAACAGCATTTACTTGACGGTAGATGGGCATACGTATCGGCTCAACTAGTGGGATGTCATCTCTGATTATAGGGACAATATTTTTCTGACAATGTATCCAACTTATTTGGTTGAACACAGGAGAGAAAAAAAATTGTAAATTGAAGGTCTTTACCATTTCCTGCGAACTCGAGGTTGTGGCATACCATCTTTATTAGTAGGGGAAAAGATTGGTGGAGCAGCGTGTTACGTTATTTGGCTGAACACACCAAGGAAACATTGTGTAAATTAAAGGTCTTTATCATCTTGGTTCAATTTTTGGGATGCCATCTTTGATATAAAATCTTATAACGAGATGTAATTTTATTGAAATTCTGTTTTTTGTTGTTGTTCACAGTGTCACATAGATCACTTGGAAAGGTGGATGGATTCTTCTTTGGGTGTAAGCTACCTCTAGGTGAAAAGGGCCTTGGTTCTAGTTATGTATTGGTTATTACTTATTATGGAATCATGGAGTTGCAGAAATTAGATTCTTGGTTCTAAGGATTGTTTACCCTTCTAGAGGTTTGGGAGATTCCTCTTGGTTTGATGTAGGTTAATGAGCTAGGTAGGCGATGTGGTAGCCAAGAATTAAGAACCTTTTCTTTGGAGGTTTTTCTTCCGTACCCTCCATGAGTATTGTAGGTGATGTTGTTAGGTTTGTGTCTTTGGATGTTTCTCGGTGTTTCTTGTCGCGATACACTTTTTCCATCTATTCCCCTTTTTATGTCGGTTGAAGGATAACTCATAATTCCTTGTACTCTTTCTATTTTTAAACTTCTTTGTTGCGACTTCTAAGGAAAAACCAAACACTTTTAATTCATTTTGTAGAGGTCAAATAGTAGTGTTGAAGAGTTGGCGCGTCTTTGTGATAGGGGAAAAAAGAAAGGTGTACTAGATATCAAAAATTTTTATGGTGAATACGCTTATTTAATTTTGCTTGAGTGTACCATATATGATATGTATATTATGTTATTTGAATTTTCATTAGATGAGTATCCTCGTATTAACATTTGGAGCTCTCTTCTTACATCATGATGTATACATCCATCATAGAGCTGAGACAAATATCATGAGTAGAAAAGCTAATCTATTTAAATCTAGCTCACAAATGAATCTATAAAAAAATTCTAGCTTACAAATGAAGGGTCTATATGCACTGTGCTTCCAGGTTTGTGTAAAAGATGGTATTAGATTTTGTATAAGATTTTCGAGTAAATAAAATATTGGCCAATATTAAATGTTGTAGCATGATTCACATCATATTGATTATTTGATGGTAGTTGTGTTATTATAGTGTGCTGGTGTGAAAGGATTCTTCTTCCTCATCGTATTATCGTGCATACACTTTAGATCAAACACAATTAAGCATCTTTACTTGGCTTTATCATACTCATTTGAGCTTTACATTGAGAGATTTCTTGGTAGAGTGTAAATAGAGTTGGAGGAACCTTAAATGATTCGTTTTTTGAATCTACATTTTAAAAATGGAAGAAGATCTACATTTTAAAAATGGAAGAGAATCTACATTTCTAAAGGGTGGTTGGATGATTTTTAATTCGAAGTACTGGCTAAGCACTTCATTTATTTCATGTCCTTATTACATCCTGAGATCGGTTAGAATGAGAATTGAGCAGTTCAAAGGAATTTTTATGGGAGGCGCGCTAGAAAAGACCTCACTTAGTAAATTGGGAGGTGGTTTGTCGAGGCAAAGAGTGGAGGATTAGGGGATAAAGGGTGTCTATTCTAAATAAGGCCTGCATTTGTAAATGGGTTTGTGCTTTATCTTGAAATAGATGCCTTTTTGGAATATTTTAATTAGAGTTAAGTATGGGGGAGGATAAAGGGCGGTGGTGTGCAAAATGG
>JAEQBH010006740.1:0-143072 GCA_016808115.1 Tetrastigma voinierianum | reverse complement strand
GATGAAGAAACGGATTTCAGATTTGGATCGATCTCGTAAAATCTAGCAACCATGTAGTTTCGTCGAATTCCAAGATAGTCGAATTTGCCGTTTTTTACCCCACGAGAAGCAGCGTCGTGTAGGACACTTGGCGCATTATAGGTAACACCTGGTGTGCCACATGTCAAACTCCAGTTTAGTCAACTTGAGCTCGAGGTGGGATACGATGACACATGGCATGATGCCGTGGGTGAAAAGTCAAAGTGGTTGGTTGAGTGGATAAGAAATCCTCTCAACCAATCATAAGGTGACATGTGGCAAAGTGAGAGACAAAGGAGTGCTTCTTCTCCATTTTTGGGGAGGAAACGTGAAGTGAGTGAGGGAGAGCTCAGTTTTCAAAAATTGTGGATTTTTAGAGAGAGAAGGTGCAACTTCTCTCTAGGATTAGGGTGTTCGGATGAGTCGAGATCGCTTCGGGCGAGAAGCCCGAGTGGTTGCGCCTTCGAGGGACTACACGTGGGCCTTTGGTTTGAGAGTTTTGACAAACTCCGTGAGGTAGAAGGGTTTTTATCTGCTTGTTTTACTCTTGATTTAAGTGTTTTGTGATGTTTGTGGTTTGAGGCGTAGGGAGCTGTTTGATCGGTCAAATCTTGGGCCCCGAAATGTTGGAATTTATGAGACCCATGTGGACAGTTTTAGGGACTGATTTGGGTGTTTGTGTCATAATTTATATAATAAATTGTGTTTGGTAGTAGGAGACCGAAATGGATATGGAATTCGGTTTACCAAGAGGCAGATGTTTGATGAGTGGTACCCACGAACCATTGTATTATGTTTAGGGCTGGTAAAAACAGTCCGGGTTAACAGATTAGTTAAAATGTCCATGTGTGGTGTGTATGAGATTAGTTGAAATGAATGGCTTGAGTTGAGTGGAAATAGATAGGTTAATGCATAAGGTTAATGCATAAGCTTAATGTGTTAACATGATGTCACAATTATATGGAATATAATTGTGTATAGGCTCGTGGAGATGACATTTGTGATTTGCTTGATTATATGGAATATAATTGTCATAATATAAACCATTGGAGATGGTGTGATTTGCTCAATTATGGAATATAATTGTGTGTATAGGCCGTGGAGATGAAATTATAGTTTGCTCGAGTGAGGCTAATTTGGAGTGTTAGTTGATCCAAGTATTGTTGAATTACATGGTGTGAATGTAAATTTGAGAATATATATATGCATAAGTGATATATTTGTATAAAATGATTGAAATGGCATAATGCATTTCATATGCAGGGTAACCTAGAAATTAGGTGTGAGTGCATGACATGGTGCACAAAAGCGAACATGATTGCGAAGAATTTCATAGGATGATTTTTGGAATGGGGTTGGGAGAGCCGATCCAACGGATCATTTCGGGATGGGGACCATGGTTGTTCCGGAGTTCTCAACGGTCGCCTTGGAGGGTAGTCCCATATTTTACCGACGTTCAGTAGTTTATTTTTAAGAACAACAAGTTTTATTTTGAAAATGATATTTTTCTCATACATGGCTTAGGCAAGTTTGAGGGAGTCGGTGAAGACTCGAGACATGGGAATGGGCATGTAGACATTCAAGTAGGATCACGTATTTACTTAAGTGTGTGTTCACGTTGGAGGCATTCTGTATCTGTGGCTTGGGTGGAGAGTAACTTGATTTAGGGTGATTCGCTGCTGGGTGATAGCTCGCCTTGTCGAGGAATATTTTTCGAGTACGGGAGCGTTCGAAGACAACTCATTTAGAGACCGATTTTGAAGAAAGCCGGGTTGTGGCTTTGATGTTTTTGGATAATATGTATTATAATTGTAGATTTTAATATGTATTTGTATTAAGAGTAATGAAATGACTCTTGGACTATTGGAATATAGTTAGGTATATATTTGATGAGTGTTAATCGGGGGGCCAGTAGCCATTTTACCGGTATGGGTCGTGATACGAAGTATAGATTTCAGCGGGTTGTTGGTAGTAAGCGGACACCCGGAGTTGGGGCGTTGCAATATCACTTTGCAAATATCAATAATGAATTCATCCAATGCGATATTTCTTATAAGTAGCTCAATTGAGTCAGGGTCATGCGAGAATAAACAACACGCATCATCTTTATTAGCATGATGAAAGGAATTATCATTGTTCATACCATATAATTCAGGCTGCTCTTCTAGGTCTTACGGCGCGCGGATGTTAGGCACATGTGGTTGTTCTTGAACTACATTGATGTGAAGCAACTTCCTATGTTAACATTATGTGCATTTGTGTATTTTGTCCAAATTAATCAAAGATCATGGGATAAAAAAGAAGTCATTAACCTCTACATGGCCTAAACTTTGTAGAAGCCTCAACTCAAGCTTCACGCACTCTCTTAACAATGTATTTGTCGAGATGCCGCAAGTAGTCACAGTTCTAGGAACCTCGGTGCTGAGAATAGTGAACTGTCTGTAAAAAATCTGTTTGTATATTACAACATAAAAGAGTACATTAGTTATGATATTTATCACAAACAGTTGTATCAGGTTTCAATTCTTAACCTGTAAAAACATCAAATAACCTCTAATGTAAGCTCCTCGGTTCAGTTGGAAGTAATGTATGGCTGATGCTGTGATGCCCCAATCTGAAGGGTGTCGTTGACCACGAATCAACTGCGGAATATTTATTGTCTCCATATCTATGAACATGTACATAGTAAAAGCGACTTGGGGCCATGCAGTAATACAAAAATACATATTCTCATAACAATAGTTCAAAGTTATTACATTACTCTTAACCCGAACATATATCAAAATTTACAAGTTTTAGCCATGACACCAAATGAATATCAAGCCCACCGATGGGCACATACAAAGCATGACCTCTGGTGGCGACGTCTCTGTACTCCGCATTGCGATAATGATCCGCAAACAGGGTGACGTGCCCGATAGTGATGTTTACTCGCTGGTTCTTCAGCTCAAAGTGCGCGTGTCGTAGCAGCCGACGGCAGCCAGCAATCGATCTGCGGATATGCAATGATACAGCATTATCTGATCACCATGAGCTCCATAGCACATGCCTAGCTAAATGCGAGGCAAAATACGAGTTTTTCAAAACAAAAGATTTTTGTTAAAAAACACATTCTGAATTTCGGTAAATATGGACCTCTCAGGCGAATTACTGGATATTTTCAGACAGTCATGGATCCTTTCGAGATGAATTGTTGGACCACTCTCGAAGCAATTCTTGGAAAATCTTCATAATTAGCTACAGCGTTTCAATTTTCTTTCATTTCTTTCGTATCTTTCCTTCCCTACCATCGGGTGCCCGGTGCATATGGAATGCGATATGCCAATTCAAACAATTCTTTAATATATTATGCATATATTAACATAATTAACTCACATAAATCATGTTATTCGATTCACAATCAATACCACGAAATTAACTCACATGGGCGATTAACGAATCAAGAAATTCATTTGGTGCAGACCACACAGATCTGACATATCACGTGAACAGTGAAATACAGAAGTTGACACTATTCAGCCACACAATAGGGATTTTCTCCTACTTTCGGTTCAAAGATTTTGAAGCCGATGCATGGCGATCAGAACCAGCCAAAATCACAATCCATTAAAATGGCTCTTGGCAAGAATAAACCAAGTAGAAAAGATCTGCCTCTTGGAGTTGTGAACTCCCGCAATTGGATGCCGCGGCGTAGCCCTTGCTTAGCGTGAACAACTGCTTCTTGCTCGAGTAGAGAACCAGATCCAGCGGAAATCTAGAGAGAGTCCTTTCTCTCTCAAATGCGAAACACACCCTCTTGCCCGTTTTGTTTTGATTTGGAGAAAGACTATTTGCTTCTTTTATCTTATTCGTTTAATCTTTTCACTAATGTAACATGTATACATGGGTACATGTATTAGGTGACCTTTAATCACATCACATGTATTTCATAATAGTTTCTGACACGACAACCGGTGCTTAGAAAAAGTTAAATTCAGTGTTTTAAAGATCAGGTGAAATTAAGTGGTAAGCTGAATTTAGTGAGCGATTCAACGATGAAGTCCGTTTTTCATCGAGATCTGAGAAAAATTCGATTTTGATCGAAATTACCATTTTACCTCTTGAAAATTAAATTTTCTGGGTTTTATAGACTTAAATATCAAGATGAATTAATTGATCGCTTCCCGAGAAATTGTTTCACAATAAGGTTGACGGATACCATGATGCCCCACTTGTCTGATATCTGATTGCCAACAATGTTGCAAAACACGTGAATGCTCGAAACTCTTCATCATTCTCCAATGCCGTAATTAATGTTTGTAGCTAAAAATAGGGGTGTTCGTTGACAACTCGTCGGCCGCGGAATACGTGAATGTCGGGTAACGAGCACCACTCCACCAATCGGGCAGAGTCTCCTTTGTACGGGAGCTCTGAGTCTGAGCACATCCCTGATGACCACACAGGGTCCACATATGAATAAAATGAGTAAAAATGGCTACTTGGGCCCCTACATCAACACTCACAAAATATATCCCAACTAGATACAATAGTTTCAAGAGTTAATAAACCACTTTACCAAACATCAACATCAAAAGTTTATAATTTTAATACGTGTTATACCGTGATTATCAAACACGTCGGCTTCTTACAAATCTGACCTCTAAGCGGCGTCGTCCTGTTCTTTTACTCACTGTCATCGAAATGGTGATTTCGATAAGGTAGGCAAAGCCGAGTAGAGATAATTTCCTCGCAGGTTACTCACCTAAGTGCACATGCATAGCAACAATCACATTCAAGCGATTCATGCAGACCTATGAAGATGTCTACATACTGAATCCCGTCTTCCCAGTCCTCAAACTCGCACATGCCTAAGCCAACATGCGAGTAAAATAATCAGTTTTCAAAACAAAAGCTTTTTGTTCTTGAAAACACACTACTGAGTTTCGGTAAAAATATTGGACTACCCTCCGAGGCGAATGTGTTGGAGAACCTTCCGAAACAATTCATGGAAATATAGCGCGTGTAAATTGTTGAATCTGTCTCTGACATAATTCCTCCTGAAAGATATTCGTCGAAATTCCTTTCACAAACATTTTTCATTTAACTTTCCAATTTTATGTCATGCACTCACTCCTAATATTCTAAGTTGCCCGATTGCATATGGAATGCATGATGCAAATTCAACACATTCATGTTAATATTCCACATGCCTATATGTATTAACATAATTAATCACACAAACATATGTTATGTAATTTCTCAACCAATTACAAAAATTAGCTCATGGGCTAATTAGCAAACTAAACAATTCATTTTAGATCGCTCGACATCTTAAAAATTCACGCAAAAATATTAATGTCACTATTCAGTGACATTTGGAACCCTGGATTCTGTTCCTATGACTCCTAATAATTTTCTCCGCTCGGTTCAAGCTTTTGAGATCGAGTTTACAATTTAAAAGCAGCGCCGAGAGCGTTAATTTACATGGATTTCTTAAGCAAGGTCTTCTAGTAGAAAAAAGATCCTACCTCTTGGAGTTGTCGGAACTCCACCATCGATGTCCATCGCGTAGCCACTACATGTAGAACAACTTTCCTTCTTGCTCGTGACGAAGCGGTCGAATGGCCAGGAATCCTAGAGAGAATATTACTGCCACCGGCTGGCGCCACAAAACCAGCGTACTTTGCCGCCTCTGTACGTTTGGCCTTTGAGGAGAAGAAAATGAACCGCGTTCATCCTTGTCTTTTTCCTCATTAACAATTTTGCTAATTCCCATCATGTCCCATTTTTCTAGATTTTTGACACTTGGCACTATCTAGGCCGTCCATTTCCATCATCTCTCTACTCATGCAACATGTGTCACATGAGTACATGTAGTGGGTGGCTTTTGTCACACACATGTCTCTCAAACCCGTTTTATGGCACCCGACACCCGGTGCCTCGAAAAACATGAAATTCCGTCTCGAGATTGTGAGAATCGACGTGTGGTTGATTTGAGATGATTACAATGGTGAAATCAGAATTTTCGTCATCAGAGATCTAGAAAAAATTTGGATTTTACCGAGAGTGAGTTGCCGTTTCGAGAAAATTCGACATCCACGCTACAATGCCTCGAAAAATGTGAAATTTCAACTGTTTTAGAATTTGTGAAATTCGCGTGGTGGCCTGGGTGAAAGTTCCAACGGTGATCAGTTTTGTCATCAGAATCTAAGAAAATTTTCAGATTTTGATCAGAAATTATCATTTACTTTCTCGAGAAAATTAAATTTTCATAGGTTTCTGAACTAAACCATCAAGATGAATTAAACCCAGTCTTCCCGGAAATTGTTTCTAATAAGACATTGAGATACCATGATGCCTTGTCTGATGTCTGATTGCCAACAATGTTGCAAAAGAAAACACAATGAATGCTCGAGGAAACTCTTCATCATTCTCAATCTCCGTAATTAATGTTTCAATCTTAGCTTTTGTGGGAATCCTTTCAGCATTATTGTGTAGCTTTTCAATGGCAAATGGGCATCCTGTATGAGGAATAACTATAACATCGACAACATTGTAGTTAGAAATTTCAATGTAATGGCCATTTGGTATATCAATGTGGAGATATACCACGGTAGTGTTTTAACCAATCACATACAAAGCTACATATGTAGCTAGATTGCATTACAATTGTAATAGACCTCAATGCCCATGTCTTGAACCATTTCCTTCTTCAATAGAATTAGAATATTTAATTTGCCATCGATGAAACAGTGCGAACATCTTGATCTTGGAGCCATTTACCTTAGAGAGTGGAAAATAGTACGATTAGAGACAAACGCCCTTAAAATAACATCCTTAAAGCATTAAAGTAACAACCTTAATTAACACTCTTAAAGAACTAATGTAACACCCTTAATGTCACAACCGTAAAACATTAATGTAATATCCTTAATGTAACAACCTTAAAACCTTAATGTAACATGCATATAACATTAATGTAACTCTCTACAGATTAACAAAACATACAAAATTTGATATATTTGCATCAGTCAAGTTCAGAAAAACTATTTCATTCATAGTACAAGGTTTATTTCCCTTTCAAAACGAGTTTGGTTAGTCAAAACGAGTTCTTAACCAAAAAAAAAAAAAAATCACAACCAAGACCGATAAACACATTCCAAGAATCAAGTTAAGTCATACCCATCTTCATACATTGATGGAAAACCAACGAAATCAGAAAGTATACTTATAGAGATGCGCATTTCTACTCTTTCTTCCCTTCACTAAAATCTTAGGTGTCCAAAGTTGTGATCTTTAGGGTTTTACAACATAATTGCTTCGTCTCTCATGCTTACAAAGGTTGTAATGGACTAACAAAGTCTATGATTTGCAAGATGTGGGATGCTGCAAAGAGTTATTAGGCTAGGGTCTCTACTTTGGTTTTCTTTATGATGAAAAGAAAACAAATGGCTAGGGTTTCGTTTATACTCCTCTTTCCTTTTGTCTTTGATGTGATGAGATTAAGGAGAGAGAATGGGTTAAATTTTTATTTTGGTTTTTGAATTATTTAAGTTTTTTATTTATTAATGACATGTCATTTATTTTCTCTCTAATATGTGGCATAGTGGCCTCTCCCATTAGGATATTTTTACTTAAAAATGAGTTTACTATTCAACTACATGTTTAAGTTATTTTTTTGCATTTATTACATGTTTGACTTATATGTGAAATCAAATTTATGTTTTCCTAATTATGCTCTCTTCATTGCACTTCAATACAATTCCTCCAATTTTTTTTATTTTTATTTACCTATATAAGTATTAGAATAATTTACAAACATATAAACTTTGAATAAATTTTTATTTTTAAAATTTTCTTTGTGAAACTAAATATTATAAAACCATTTTCTTTAATTTTTAAATATTTTTAAATCAAATATAGGTAATTATCATAACTAATTTCTTACACAAAAAAAAGAATTTATCACTCTACTCCATGTTATGTTATGACATTCTCAGCTTCCATATGTCCCTAAGTGTGGCTTGTATTTTATTTTATTTTTTAAAATGTGTCATGTAAGTAACAACTAATGAGTTATGTGGAAGGACAAAAATTATTGGTTTAAATATCATAATAGTAAAAATGATAAAAATTTAAAAAAAAAAGTTGTGGGGCTAAATTGATAAAATAGTTGAGGGTCTAAGTTGACGTCTAGACCATAGTCATGGACAAAAATGCACATTCACTCAAAACTAAATGATAGTATCATCTCAAAATTAAATAATAGTATTAAGTGTGAGATTGTTTGTTTATTTGTAATATTTTATTTTATTAAGAAAAAAAATCAAATAAACTATTTAAAAGGGTAAAAAAAAACCATATAAAATCTGAAAATAAATAATTTTGAGTAAAACATTATCTAAGATAAATATTTTTTTTTTTTGCCCATTATGCTAGCTCATGTGATAAAGCGTTTAACGTTTCAAAAGGCTTAGGCATAGGGAAGGGAGGTCTCGGGTTCGAGTCATAGTGAGATCAATTTACTATATTGCAATTAGAATATTGTTTAGCTAAAAAAAAAAAAGATAAATAGTTTTTTCTTTTTTCTTTTTTAAATTAGAACAAAAAAAGCCTTTTAAGTATAAATTACTTTGAGTAAAACACTATATAAGATAAATGCCTAGCTTATGTGATAAAACGTTTAACGTTTCAAAAGGCTTATGCATAGGGAAGAGGGGTCCCGGGTTCATATGGAGATCGGTTTACTACATTGTAACTAAAATATTGTTTAGCTTAAAAAAAAAGATAAAAAGTTTTTTCTTTTTTATTTTTTAAATTAGAATAAAAAAAGCCTTTTTAGTACAGGAGGTCCCAGACTTGGGTTCCTATAAGAATGTACAATGTGTTACAACAATGTAATATAAAACGAATGAGTAAGAAAGAAAAAACCAATAAAACTATTTAGGTGATGATGTTTGAAATTTGCTTAGCTTAAAAATAAGAGAATCCCGCGAGTTAATTTGAAATGACAAGCTAAATCGATTTGATTGCGATATAGCATTTCAAAAGTTAGTTATAATCAACAAGGTTAACAAAAAGAAAATATATATATATATATATATATATATAACCACATAGGATTAATATATAAACAACAAAATATAAAGTAATACAACTTGGGTGGAGGTGATATTTGTAGGATTTCCCCTCTGTAGTTTCTTTTTATAAAAAAACCCTTGGTGGGTGCAGGTGATATTTGTTTGGACGAATACAAAAATTCAAAATTAACTTGAATTAGAAGCGATGGGTTAGCAATATTCATGTTCAAGTTGATTGATTATTAATTGAACACATTCTTTGGGGTCGATTTGAATGGAATATTTTATTCATGTTCAAGTTGATTGATTATTAATTGAAAACATTCTTTGGGGTCGATTTGAATGGAATATTTTATTTATTCATGTTCAAGTTGATTGATTATTAATTGAAAACATTCTTTGGGGTCGATTTGAATGGAATATTTTATTCATGTTCAAGTTAGTTGATTATTAATTGAACACATTCTTTGGGGTTGATTTGAATGGAATATTTAAAGTCCTATCTTCCTTGAAATTTCCACCAATTTCGTACACTTTCAAAGGGTTGGCACACCTGCTTTTAATTTGTAATATTTTCAATTAGCCTTAAAAAAACAAAATTATTTCGTCTTAAACTAAGGCCTCATATGCCAAAGGCGGCGACAAGATGACAATTAAAGAGACGTCGGAATGGATTTTGTTTTAATAATGTTTCATTATTTTAATTGAATATTCATAT
Source organism: Tetrastigma voinierianum (assembly GCA_016808115.1). Taxonomy (NCBI): domain Eukaryota; kingdom Viridiplantae; phylum Streptophyta; class Magnoliopsida; order Vitales; family Vitaceae; genus Tetrastigma; species Tetrastigma voinierianum. The sequence goes on along the minus strand of JAEQBH010006740.1, from coordinate 133,277 downwards.
AAGAGCTAGAGAACTGTTTATTGAAAATGAAAAAGAATTAATTTTTATGTAAAATATAATTACTCTTATAAAAAGCTAAAGAAGTTATTTTACCTTCAAAAGTGAAATTTGAGATATTAAAGCCATTGATGCGGTAGCTTCTACAACAAACATTGAGAATTTGATCCTCATTATGGAAAATTTGGATTTGGGAGGTTGTGAAACCTTGGAGACACCAAATCTATTTCTAAATCCAAGTATTATGAGTCTTGTTACTATTTTGATTTGAAGTTGTTTTATTATAGAAAGATTTATTTTCCAAGTCCATGTAATAGTTTCTTTATTTAATTTAAAAAGTTTGTTTTCCTAGTCAAACTAAGAGTTGCTATTTTTTTTCAAAAAAATTTGTCTTTAGGATTTGGTTTATTTAATTTAAAAAGTCTTGTTTTCCAAGTCAAAGTAGAATTTTCTTTATTTGATTTAGAAAGTATGAGGCCTATATATATCCCATAATGTAGTATTTTGATAATCAGTTCAAGTTTAATAATATTTTTAGATTTATCTTTTTAAAAGTTCTCTCTTGTTCTCTTATTTCTTAGGTGGATTCCCTTGAATGGTGAATTCGTTGATTCTTATCCCTAAGTGGATTCCTTGTGCGGCAAAGTATATCTCTCATTTTCTAATCTCTTGGGTGGATTCCTTTAAGTGGCGAGTTCGTGACTTCTTATCTCTTAGTGAATCCCTTGAGTGGTAAAGTAAGTACCTATCCTTCTATAACCTCTACTCATCTCATCATCTTCTCTTTTGCTTTCCAAATCAATTATCAGCCAGACCCGACACACCTTTAATTTTGGTTCGATGCTTTAAAACTCTTTCCAAATACTTTGTTCCAACCTAGAAACCATAAATACAATCATCCATAACATTGGAGGAAACCCCCAGGTCGTACATAGCTCTAGCATACCTTAGAAAAACCAAAAATATGCAAAGTAGCTCAAAACAAGGTTGTTTTGCATTAAATCGAACCTGGACCTTTCCAAACCTAAAATCTTTCATTCTAAACCTTTATTCCATCATATATAAACCCCAAGTCAGCCCTATAACTTTTGAAACCAGATTTGTCCCTATTATTTATAAGTTACATCATATATCCTTAAACTACCACAAACCCATCCCTAACTTACCCAAACCATTAGATCATTGATGGTATAAAACTCATCTATGTTTTGAGTTCATTCACATGTTATTTTAGGCATTTTATATCCATATTCATGTAAACTCATAACATTTCCTCTAAATTTTGTTTGCGGGATTTTTTGATAGAAAGCAAGTGAATTAGTAAGAAAATTCTGAAATATTTCAAAAGAAAATTATTGGATGTCTCGTAGTGCGTCAATGAGAAAATAAAATTTTCTGTATCATATGGACCATAAAATGGTTCAAATATACTCTTGTTACATTCTAAATTCAAAGAGATTTCCAACGACACCTCACACGCGAATCAGGGTTAAGCGAAGAGTTATGGCCCCGGCAAGTTGGAAACCGAGAAAAGTATCGAACGAGAGAGGCTGCAGCTCGCTGACAAAGTTTTATGTTCTGTGAGAGAAACTCTGTCGCAACAAAGTTATTTGTCGCATAGAGCAAACTCTATCCGACAAAGTTTTATGTTGAATCAAAGAAACTCTGTCGCGATAAAGAAAACTCTGTTGTGACCCGAGTTTTGTTGCGATGACAGGCTTTGTCATGACCGGAAAACTTGGTCTGAAGCGAACTACGTCGCTGACGGAGAAAAATATGTCGCGACAAAGTTTTGCATTTGCGATAAACTTTTTGTCGCAATAGAGAAAACTGTCAGTGATAAGCGTTGGAAAATCGAGAAAAGCCTAAAAATTGTTGTGTTGAATTTGTTTTCAAAACCATTTCACCTAATCTTTATAAATACTCATTTTTAGGTTTTTAGGAGAGCGGAAGGTAGGAGAACACACCTCTCGTGGGGTTTCTCTCTAAATTGCCCATTTATCTTAGTTTTTGCTACATTTTGATTTTAATAGATGCTTAGAGTAGTTTAGACTGATTTTTATTTCTATTGAAGAGATTTGGTCTTTGTATATGAGATTCGATTTCGTGGTACAGGACAAAGTTTAGGCTAAAATCTAGTTTTTTTCTCTCACTCCTTGTCTCTTGATTTCTTTCTTCATTTTCTTACTCTTTGTTTAATTGGTGATGATTGGAATCCGGTAATGGAGCATTAAACACCCTTTAGGGGTGGGGATTAATTGTTGAACATTCAGATTTGCAGATTTTCAGTTATTTTGTGGGTTTGAAGACTAAATTTATATAATTGGCATTGTTCATATAATTAGTTGTTTGGAATATTAGTAACTTATACCTTGAAAAGAGCTGTATCTTTGCTCTGATTTTCAGGAGGCTCTCTGAGTAACACAGAGATGGAGATTCCTGAGAATAAAGAAGCGATAACCAGAGTATGTTAGACTAATATTATTGAACTAATGAACTTCTAAGATTACTTTGATAGATCACTAACTTACTCATGGTGTGAGGATTAATTAGATGATGTATAAGTTTAATGTTTAGAGGTTTCACCTCAAATTGATAGAATGATCTTGATCCCGTGTTAACAAAGATCTAATCAAGGAGATAGAAAATTTTATTAGATTTAAAGGACGAGATACAAATTAGATTGGAGAAGGCTTGCATAATCCTATCTATAGGAGCAAGAATTCTTCAGTCCTAAGAAATGGTTGTGAAGTATTGAAAAAGAAAAACAATCAAATCTTAAAGAGGGTCGAGATTTTACAAATGGCGATTAGACTCATGTCTTTACTTGAGGATCATGGATCTCTAATTAGTGAAATGTATGATGTATGTGGAAAATCAAGCTATCTTACATTGCTCTTTGAGACAAATCAGGCATTGACTCACAGATGTTCAAGCTTTCAAAGGAAATGCAAACTGTTTTGTAAATAATTATCCCCATCCCTAGTGCCTCTATTCATACATTTTGGAATTAAGTAGGTTTTTATTTGGTAGATTTTAGGATTAGTTTTAAATAAGTTTTTATTTCAATTAAATTGATTTTATTTCCACATCCTACTTGGTTGCCTAAGCCCTTGTAATCGGAGTGATCAAATTCTAATTAGAGAGAGACCTCGATTCTCGTGGAGTATGATGTAGGACTCCACAGAGTCACTTTATTACTGTCGACAGATGCACTTGTGGAAAAGGGTTGAGTGTTGGTAATACTTTTCATTTCAGTTTTTGTTTTGTTTCAAATTAGTTTTTTAAGTATTTACCACATTCACTCCCTTGACCATATTTTCATATATACATCATTTGGTCTCAACAATCATCCATCACGGTCTCGTCCTTGAATCAAAGTGGTATCAAAGCTCATAATATGATGGATGATCATAAGCTAAATGGCGTTCTTAGTGTTAGAGACGAGTTCTCATCATGGTTTGAGTCGTTTACTAGCCATAGAGGAAAAACGTATTATTGATCTTGAAATTCTTGCTCAACATCTATAACAATGTTTGAAGCTTTATGAAGATCATATGTCTACAGAGAACTTGATGGAAGGTATAGCGTCTGAATTGAGGAGGAAAAATATGAATTTTATGAAGAGTCTTTGCGACCTAATTAACTTGAGCTTCTTGGGACATAAGAAGGTTAATGGTATGTATGCATGAGACTATGATTCTCATGGGAATGTGATTCCTACTCTTTGGAATGAAGATTTCTGAGAGCATAGTAACTATCTTTGAAGGCTTAAGATTCAATCCAAAACTTAACATTCTAGAATTTGATGAATGATGGATCTCTATGAATTTTTGGATTGGCTTAATATGGTGGAGTATGTTTTTGAGTATTATGACCCCCCTGAGAGTGAAAAAGTGAAGTTGGTGGCTCTCAAGATGTACAATAATGCTTCCATTTGGTGGAAAAACTCAAAGAGACAACGTGAAAGAGATGGTAAAAAGAATATTGAAACTTGAGTAAAGATGAAGAAAGAGCTGAAAATGAGGTACCTTCCCACTAACTATCATCAAGACATCTATCTCAAATTTAAGAATTTTAAGCAACAGGATTTTAGTGTGGAAGAGTATTCTACTAAGTTTGTAAACTTGATTATCAAGGGAAAGTTTCAAGAAGCCGAGGAAATATGCATAGCCCACTACATTGTTGGCTTGAGATATGATATTGCTAAGGTTATTTTTTTGCAACCATATCATAGTCATCAAGATGTGATGAAACTTTCTTTGAAGGTTAGGGCTCAAAAAGTGTATGAAAATTCTACTAAAACTAAGAGTGTGGCTAAAGAAGGGTTTTTCGAGGATTCGACTTCTAAAAATCCTAGTGATGTTAAATCTATCCTCAAACCTCAAGTAAAGAGTAAAGTGCATAAACCACATCAAGAATAAACTCCAAAGATGTGCTATAAATTGCCAAGATTTAAGGCATATTGCTTGAATGTCCTAGTAGAAAGTGGTTTCCCTAATTGAGGAATATGAGGCTAGAAAGAAGATGTTGAACAAATGACAAATCTAACCATGTCGAAGATGAGGTGAAGAGTTCACTGCAATCAAAATTTGAATTGGAAATCAAATTTGGTTATGATATTATGATAGATTTGGTTGTTTGTTCAAGAAATAGAAAGTGAGGAAAATCCTACGGCGAAACCAATTCTAGAGGCATGTGTTGATGTAGTGCACGAGGAAATACCACATGATTTGCCTTTATGGGGATATTCCACATCAAATGGACCTCGTACCAAGTTGGATTTTGCTTTCCCGACAAACCAGCCTATAGAATGAGTCCTGAGGAGGATGAAGAACTTAAAAGGCAATTTGATGATTTTCTTGACAAAGGGCCTATTCAAGAAAGTAAAATTCCTTGTGTGGTTCCTACCCTATTGGCACCTAAAAAGGATGATTTTGGAGAATGTGTGTTGATTGCCAACCTATTAACAACCTTTTTGTTCATGAGAAAGTAAGGTTCGACATTGGGCAAAGAATTAAGCAATATGAAGATCAAGTAAGTGAAGGTTATCAAAGGCTGGTATTCGACCTTGGAGGTTGGATTTGGTTACACGTGAGCAAAGAGAGGTTTCTCATGTAGAGGAGTTTCACATTGCACGCAAGAGTATGTGACCCTTCAAGGATTATTAATATGATTGGAGAGAATGCTTACAAGTTGAAGTTACTTGATAGGCACAAAACGTGTATACGAAAATAGGAATGCCTACGTGCGCAATTGCACGTGACGTGTTCAAGTAATAAAGTGAAAGTAAGAGTATCATCCCACTAGAATTGGCTATTAAGTACCGTTTCTAGTTTAGCTTAGGCTCTATTTGGATGATGAAAAATATTTGGAAGACTCAAGTACACTAATCTAGCATGTAAGAATGACTAAATTAACAAAGACTCAAGACTAAAAAAATAAAAGCCTTGAGACAAAGATTTCACAATTCAAGCCTATATGAACCTCTTAACCCAATCAATTAATGTTAATTTCATTATGTTGATGGCAATTTCACTAACACATATGAGAATCTCTCTTGATAACTCACATTCTACCCTTAAGATCATGTATTTTGCATCTCTTCTCAACCCCAGATTTCTAAAGGTGCATTAAACCTAAGAAATCCCGATACCACACATAATCTCACGTATATCTCTATTTCATGACAATTAAATGATAATTCATCCATGGTCTAATCCAATTCTCACTTCTCAAATCTTGAATCGAGCCACAAATCATGCAGTATTGGCCAATTACTCATAAGCATTAAGAATGAAATGAACTACTCAACACATTTATGAAAATAAAGCATAAATCAACTGAAATTAAGATAGATTCATATAAACAAGTCTTGATTACATCTAAGCCCTAAGAAAACTAACTAAGATATAACTAGAAAAGGAATTACAACTATGAAAAGAAAGAAATACAAAAGGGGGAAGAGATTAAATAGATTTGGAAGTGAAAGCCTCATTCTCTTCTCCTCAAATGTCTTCTTCTTCAAGTTCTCCTCCTCTTCCTAAGTGAAAAGAACAAAAATTGGAAATCCTAAGTGATTCAAGATTAGGATGAGAGAAACACTAGAATGGGTGTTCTCAGCCCAATTAGACCTCTAATAATGTCTCAAGTTAACCTTATATACACATTGGAAAATGGGCCAAAATCAGCCCAAAAGTGGAAGATCACTGGGCCGCCAATGTTGCATGGTCGCGACCACACCACAAAGTGCTGAAAAATAGTGGTTGTAGAAAAGGTTCGTGGTCGCGATCATAAATTGTTGTGGTCGTGACCACTCTGAATGTTGAAAACAAGATTCCCAAAAAGTATCATAGTCATGGCCCCATTGGTCTGCTGTAGTTGCGACTATGTTACTATGATCCCCGAACACAAGTTTTCCATGGTCGAGACCATGGTTGCAACTACACTGAACATTGAATGCATAGTCTTCTTCCAGTTTTGAATCATAGTGGCAACCATGAATTGCTATGGTTGCGACCATGACTATCTGACTTGCGTAACTATGCATTCCTTGTCAAATTCTTGATTTTTGTGCTTGTTTTCTTCATTTCTACAAAATACACAAAGAGAGGGGAGTTAAACATGAAAAGGAGTGAAAATGGTGCTAAGTTCGCATCAAAAGCATAAAATATGCAATGTTTTTCAATGATTGTTTACTAACATGAAGCACACCCAACATTGCTCGATAGTATTTATGATACCTCACCTATATTGATGTCAAAAAGATTTGAGGCCTTATGATGGTGAAGACTTGAGGGTAAGTCTTTTTTCCCAACTATAGGGGATTGATGCAGGAGCTTCTACAACAAACATTGGGAATTTGATATTCATTATGGAAAATTCGGATTCGAGAGGTTGTGAAACCTTGGAGACACCAAATCTATTTCTAAATCCAAGTATTGTGAGTCTTGTTACTATTTTGATTTGGAGTTGTTTTATTATAGAAAGATTTGTTCTCCAAGTCCAAGTAGTAGTTTCTTTATTTAATTTAGAAAGTTTGTTTTCCTAGTCAAAGTAAGAGTTGTTATTTCCTTTTAGAAAGATTTTCTTTTAGGAGTTGGTTATTTAATTTCGAAAGTCTTATTTTCCAAGTCAAAGTAGGAGTTTCTTTATTGATTTAGAAAGTATGAGGCCTATATATACACCCCTAATGTAGTCTTTTGAGAATCAGTTCAGGTTTAATAATATTTTCAGATTTCTCTTTTTAAGAGTTCTCTCTTGTTCTCTTATCTCTTGGGTTTAGAGAGTATGAGGCCTATATATACCCTCCTAATGTAGTCTTTTGAGAATCAGTTCAAGTTTAATAATATTTTCAGATTTCTCTTTTTAAGAGTTTTCTCTTGTTCTCTTTATCTGCTTGGTGGATTCCGGCCCAGTGGCAAGTTAGTTATTGCTATCACTTAGGTGGATTCATGGGTGTAAGTATATATCTTGTTCTCTAATCTCTTGGGTGGATTCCCTTGAGTGGCAAGTTCATGGCTTCTTATCTCTTGGTGGATTATTCAGGTGGTGAAGTAAGTCACACTATCGTATAAGCCTCCTCTTTATCTCATCATCTTCTCTTTTTAACTTTCCAAATCCAATTATCCAATCACAACCTAAAACTTTCCAATTCTGGTTCCATACTTCAAAACCTTTTCCAAATACTGCATTTAACCTAGAAACCATAAATACAATCCTGTAACCTTAGAGAAACCCAAAATTCGTACATAGCCCTAGCATACCTTAGAATAACCAAAAAACTACAAAGTAGCTCTAAATAAGGTTGTTTTGCATTGAATTGAACCACAGACCTTCAAACCTAAAATCTTTTATTCTAAACCTTTATTCAGTATATAAACCTAAATCAATACGTAACAAAACAAGACTTGTCCCTTATCCTTTATAAGTTACATCATATACCCCTAAACTACTACAAACCCATCCCTAACTTGCCCAAACCATTTGATCACCCATCACGATCCTGTCCTTGCATCAACTATGTTTGGTTTTTGAAAAATGTTAGAGAGAATGAAATATGAAGGAAAAGTATAAAAGAAAAAATGTTAGAAAACAAAAATAGAGTTAAATAAGATAAATCATTTTTGTTTGCTACTTCAAACCCATTTTATTTTTTATTTTTTTTTACCACTAAAATGGGTTAAATAAAAAAACCCATTTTATTTCTTTTGACTAATCAATATATAGATGAAATAATTTTAAAATATATGAGTTTCTAAATAATTTTATTTATATTTCATTTTCTTTCATATTTTGCATTAGATAATCAAATATAAGAAAATCATTTTCCTTAATTTTTTTTTTTATCTTTTATAATACTTTTCAAGAACCAAGCATAATCTAAGTTTTTAAATAGTTTAAAATGATTCTTTTGGGTTAGGTCTTAAGGAGTTCTATTAATTATTTTTTTTGAAACATAATTCTTTTAATTATTAATTAGAAGTTATTGTAATTTTTATTTTCCAAAATAAAAAAAGAATTGTGTACTAATTTATATTGACTTTTAGAAAATAAAACCATGTTTATATTATTTTTTGACTGACATGTTAGATTATTTTTTTAATGATTGAAAATATAATAGAAGATAAATGAATTTTCAAATAAATAAATTCATTAAATAATAAAAATTTTAATCTCAACAGTTCAATGTACGAATACCTTCCTAAAAGTATAAAATAATAGTACCTTTATAAATATATAAATATACAAATATTTAAATATATGCATAAATGAAGTAACATTTATAATTTCTATTTTTCTTGATTCGTTATGTTTGGTCGGTGGATTTTTAGTGAATTCACGGAACAAACAAAAGCACGAGTGGTGGATGCAGGCGTGCGGGGAGAATATAGTATTTTCAAACTGAAACTATGCTGAAATCTAACTTCTGCTCAAACAAAAACTGGATTCCTTAGTTCTCTACAATCTAAGCGGAAAATACTTTGAAAAATTGGATTGAATTGAAAGCTAAGAGAAAAGTTATACAAACTATCTTGAAAGATTACAAATTTCTTTGTAGAGTTAAATTGAAAATGAAATATAGAAAATGTATTAGAAATTTCATTGTAATGAAATACTTGGACATAAAATATAAAACTAAGCTGAGAATCTGGAAAAGATGGTTAATGAACTTGTAGAAAAATAAGAGAAATACTGCAAGTCCTTTCTAGGTTTTGTTTGTTGTTTGAAAGTCGATCCTTTGCTCTGATGTTGAGTCTTTTTATCATAGACATTTCGATGGCGCACCAGCCCACTTTCTCGATAAGCCCCATCCGTATCCCACTACTAAAGTCTTGTTCCCAAGTAACTTTCCCCACTTCCAATAACCGCTCATGTACTGTGTCATGTAATGTCTTGGAGAAAAAGTCTCCTCCATCTTCTACCTTTGAGACAAAGTCTTAATATTCTTAATTGCCAGCTTTGACAAATTATTTAAAAAATTCATGAATGTCCCTGGATCTTTTCATGGGTTGATTCTCATGGGCTTGGGCTCTCTCGGATTGGATTGGGATTGATATATCCATTCAGACAATTCCATTACCAATTGGGTTGAAAAATTATTTTTAGTGTCAACAATTGCTTTTACGCCTGATATGGCCATAGACCATTGTTTGTATGAAAACTTTTAATATGTTAAAAAGTTTCCTTCTCGCTTCTCTCACCATTTTACCATGAGGCTCAAAGTGCAACTTACCCCTTTGGATGTGGATTATCAACGGGAATAACGAGGTACAACTCGAGCCCAGTTAGGCCAAAGTAATAAATCGAGAAAAGCCTCCCGCCAAATTTTCTTTCAAACCTGCGGCTATTGTTCTCCCTTTTCCTATACAATTGGTTCCTTCTGCATTAAAAAACTCTTCTTTGGGATTTGAAAGGTTCATGGGAAGAAATCCCTTTGGAAGTTTGCGTGCTAACCACTGCATTCTCCTCTTCATCTTCTTCTCTTTTCTCAACCTGATTCCTGGGCGAAAATCTTTACTGGGTTTCTATTCTTCATCACCATCACCAGCCAGTCGAGCTGCGGAGGCCATCGTTTATACGCCTTTGGAGTGGCGACGATGATGTGGCTGTGTTAGGTCTATCGAAGCGTCGCACAAACACTTTGAACCGGTTGCCACCACTCCTATCATTGCAGCGACCTTCTGTTTCGAACCAACTCAGTATTTATTCTTCTTAGACTGAAATCACTCTGAGTTTTGATTTTGACCATCCTCGGGCTGAACACCTCTTGCATTGGTGAGTAGATTTGTCCCTTTTTTTTTAAGTGATTTGCAATGAATATCCCATATGAACTCTAAGGGAATATTGAAATATTCATTCTCAATAAAAAGAAATCCAATAATCCAAAGAGTTTTCCCCAAATTTTCTAGAACTAGAAAGTCTTTTCAGTTTTTAGAACTTCAAATCCTTCGTTCTTCAACAAAAAGTCTTTGATAATCAAAGAAATGATCTTTTTCGGTTTTTAGAACTTCAAATCCTTTGTTCTTCACCAAAAAAATCTTTAAAAATCAAGAACTAATCATTTTCAGTTTTTAGAACTTCAAATCATTCGTTCTTCACCGAAAAAATCTTTAAACATCAAGAAAAAAAAATCTTTTTTTTTTCGGTTTTTAGAACTTCAAATCTGTGACACCTAAATCAGGGTCAGGTGACAGCAGATCAACCCGGGAGGAATTTGTGGATGTCGGGTAACCGACACCACTCTGTTGAATCCCCTTTTCTACGAGACCGGAGTTTAACGAAAATCGGGTGAGCCTCTTGTACGGAGATACACCCCGAAACCACAACAATGCGATTTCATGACCTGTCCCGATATTATACAACGACCACAGCGAGTCCACTTACGAGTAAAAATGGCTATGTAGGGCCCATTTATCCATATAAATATAATCTATATCACTTAAGCCACTCAGAGTTATTACATCACTCTTAATACAAAACATTATATTAAAACTAACATGTTCTAATATAATATACAAAACATGAATCAAGGCCACAATCAGGTCGTTTCGTAATCGCGGCTCCCTAGGAGCCGCGGAAATCTGCTGCCCAGCGTGTCTGTACACGAAGGGGTCTCACGCGGGGTGAGCTAGCATGCAATAGAGATGGAATTTACTGGTACATTCAGCCCCTAAATGCACATGAATGATCAAACAAGAATACCAACTGGGACATCTGATCTAGCACGAAATCCTACTTGTCATAGCTGAATGAGACGCGACTCATCATGCCCACGTGTATGATCCTCACCTGACTCCTCTTACACATGATAGAGCCCCATGCGTGATAAAAACCTTTATTTTAGGATCACATCCAGTGATCATTTATAAGAGTCATTTTTCATTTCTTTTTCAAATCCAAAGGATTTTGGATGATCCCTTATAAAATAATTTATTTCATAAAACAAAAGCTTTTTGTTTTATAAACCCATACCCACTTGTTTTATCCTCCAGTGCCACTTGATGTAATCAAGTGTCGTGCGTATATGCATTTGTGGGCCACGGATTTTTGGGGTCTCACCTTCGGATGCCTTGGCCGGTAACATTTCTCGGGTCTTTCAGACGAAATTCGTGTCTAACCACAAAGTTCGAGGTTTTTCACACAAGGGGTGCTATATCCACACTTAAATTGCCTAACACACAAGTATTAATTTCAGCTATGCAACCATGAGACTCAACGAACTTTGTCCCATTTACCGGTCTCACCATCGACACTAAACACAATGTTGATTGTCAACCATGCAAACCGTGGATCTCCATTGGACTTAGATCAATGCGGAATCCTGACCCATTCTAAGGATGAGTGAATGTGGCGATATACACTCACACCCATACCATGCGTGCCCCCATGTACGGTGCAATGTAATTGTGCCATTGTACTCTAAGTCGTACTTGATAATATAAAGACCTCTACATGGACATCCTATACCATACACTACCTTGCGCTGTACCACTGGACACTCATGTCTAATGCACCTGAAAGTCCATACATTCATTAAACGTTAATATACATGCAGTCATACTAACATTTATCACATTCATGTCAACACATCAAACAAAGCGTATCGACATCATTAGGCTACTGCTTAGACAAGTAATGTCATGCTCAAATTCTGAGCTACATCATGGCGCACTTGTGCCAATAAACTAGCCTCTGACATGCCATGTCACGAAAACACATATGAGCCCGATATGTTAGAGCACACATATTGACATCCAAACATGACACCTCTTAACAGTAATTTCAATCAATCACCTGAACACATGCTAACATTTCATCAAGTGACCTAGGAGAGTAATGTACACCTCATTTTCTAGGATAATTCATGGCATATCATGCACAGATAACTACAACCTACCATGTAATATATGACACATAACTCCTCACATCCACAACCCGATAATGAAACACACTTGTTGTAACAATCAATTTTTCAATAAGGATGTGAGCACCAATTTCCATTGAAAAGAATATTTTCAGATTCTAGACTCCAAGATATTTCCATAAAGTTCAAGAACACCCCAAACGAAACTCGGACGAACAGTGACCGACTCATGGAACCAGCAAGGGCCTATTGTTTTTTGTAATTTTGGACCAAATATGACTTCAAATTTTATCAAGATATATATGGATGGATTCTAGACTCAAAGGGCTTTCCATAGAGTCTAAGAACACCCAAAACGGAGCTCGGACGAGAAAGTTATAGTTGTCCAAAGTTGGAGGCCTTACGCAACCCAGTCTGTGGGCAGTACGTGAAACCCATGAAATTACGTTTTCGGGGCTCCTTTAAAGCTCCCGTACATGCTATTTTCCTACCCAAACTCATCTTGGAAACAACCCTTTTGCAGACAAACCCACCCCGATTGAGTCCTGAATTCCAGCCATAAACATGGAGCAAAACCCGTCCCAAACTCAGCACGAAAATCAACTTAACAAAAACAACTCCAAATCAGCAAATACGATTTTGTGTTCAGAACACAATCAAACAACCCTTAGAAGGCCCAATAAGACAAAACAGTATTTAGATAAAATAAGCCAGTGGGAAGGTTCCCTACCTCTTGGAGCGAAGACGAAACTTTTTGAAGTCGGGCAGAGACCCGCGACGCTTCTGAACCAGCTCAAATCTTCAATGAAAATTCTTGATTTGGGTGTCACGCGTTCCTGCGGCCAGGTACTCGACTTTAAGTCTTGGCCCAGTGAGCCAGGAGCACATGCGTCCTTAAAGTGATCTTAGAGAGAAGGAGTGGGAGCTTCTCTCACTAGATTTTCTTCTCGAACACAAAAATCTTTGGTGAGCGTAATGTTGTATCGGTCTCTGGCGTAGCCCTCGTCGAGTAAAGCTTTAAATCTTGCGCCGACAAATTCCAACAACTTAGATCTCAGTAGGTCATTAGAGAGGAAGGAGGTTTATCATTTCTCTCTCTCTACTCACGCCCTTTGCCGAGAATTGCCAAAATGGGGAGAAAAATGAGACGCCCCATTTTTCGGGGGTCATTTTTTTTTTTTTTTTTCATACAAGAGTTTAATGTACAACTCTTTTACATACCAAAATATATGAAACTATATTGTTCTAATATATTTTACAAAAATGTTCCTCAAGGCCACAACCCGGCCTTCTTCTTACTCACGGCCTTGAAGGAGCGCCGTCTTCTAGTGTACCTGAAAGGGGGGTCCCACGACGGGGTGAGCAAAGCCCAGTAGTGATAATCTCTTACAAGGTTACTCCACCTAAGTGCACATGCAATGGTCATACGTGAACACACATTCAAGTAAAATACCATGAATGTCATATCATCATCACATGAAATGTCATCATGCCCATATCCTAAGTCACTCACTGACTCCCTCACACATGCTAATGCGAAGTGTGAAAAACCAACCGTCATTTTGTTCCATCAATGACCATTTTTCAAAACAAAAGTTTTGTATTTTAAAAACTTGTAACCCATTGGAAAAACCTCCAATGTTAAAACTGAATCGATTGAGTGTGTTTATGCATTTGTGGGCCCACAGTTTCGGGATTTCCTGTGGATACCGTGCACCTTTAGACACTTTTGACGGGCTTTCACCACCGATGATCATGTCTAACCTCAATAAAGTGGGTATTTCACCATGGGGGAGGGGGGGGGGATCTACCCGTCTTCTTTGCATGACACCGCGTATATTTATTTTTCATTTCTTTCAAATCGTGCGACTCATTTTGGACATTGTCCCGTATTCTAGAGCCCACCATGAACACAAACATAGTGTCGATCAACCATGTACCTACGACATACTATCGAACACCAAACACAGTGTCGATCTCTACCATGCACTCACACCCATGCCATGTGATGTCCTGGTGCATAATGCAATGAAATCATGCCATTGCCTATCCATAACATGTTATACGTATAATGAGTGATATATGTGCATTTAACTCATGCATAATACATGCATCATTAAGGAACTTATATCAACAACATACAAAATTCCAGGTATTATTTTACTCATGTAAACATGCCATCTGAGCATATATCGCAAACATATAAATTCCATACACTTCATACCCATTATATATATATATATATATATATATATATATATATATACATCTCATATCAAACATATTAGCATTCATCAATCCGCGGCTAAACCATAATGTCATACATCCTTTCCTTATAACAACTCATGGTCATTCCTACCCATTACAACAACCTCTGACATGCCGTCACGAAGTAGTCATGTTAAAACCTTACTATTTACTTTGACCGCACGAAGCAACCTGCATACTAGGTTCAAAACATATTTCAGCAAGGTTATGATCCTACGCTACCCTTAATAGGCACATGGATGGAATCTTTACTCCGATGGTCTTTCCATGAGTCGAGAACACGGCGGAGTTCGGACCAGAAGAATTTATGACCTTCAAGTTAGAGGTCACCGTGATTAAAAAACCCGACCAGGCTGACCGGACTTGCAAGGCCTAACCTGACCTGCCAGACCTCGGCCTGACCTCCATTGTCCTCCTCAGAAATATGAATGGAATCTTGACTCAATGGGTTTTCCATAGAGTCTAAGAACACCCGAAATGGAGTTCGGACGAAGAAGTTATGACCTTCCGAAGTTGGAGGTCACACGTAGTCACACCCAGGCCAGTGACACCGGAAGCCCGGCCAGTGTCCTGACCTGTCCGAGATCAGATGACTTGTCTAAACTCACCTATTGTCCTCTACAGGCATATGAATGGATTCTTGACTCATGGAGAAACCATAGAGTCGAGAACACAAAGCAGTCGGACGAAGAAGTTATTACCTTAGAGTTAGAGGTCTACGTATTAGTCAAACCCTGACCAGCCCGACTGACTTAGGCCGACTGATTTGACTGTGGTGCGGCCGAGTGCCGTGGCGAGGTCTGTGGCCGGAGTGGTCAACGCTGAGGTGCACTGGCGAGGTGGTCAGCTGGCCCGGGTGCTGCTTGGCTGAGGTGCAACCCAGGTGTGTCGTGAGGTGTCTTGTGGGGTGCCTTCTTGGGTGCCTTGAATTTGGGTGCCTTGGTTGAGGTGCGATGGTCGGGTGTGTTAGTAGAGGTGCCTTTGGCTGAGGTGCCTTGGCACAAGTTAGTAGTAGGGTGCATTGGTGAGGTCTGTAGCTTAGGTGTGATGGTCGGAGTGCACTAGGCGAGGTCTGTTGGCCCAGGAGTGTGATGGATGAGGTGCAGGCAGGAGTGCCTTGGCGAGTCTGGCTTAGGTGTATCGGCCGAGGAATGTCTTGGGCGAGGTGCACTTGCCCCTAGTTGTGATGGCCAGGGGTGCGGCGGAGGGGTGCGTGGCTGGGTGTATTGGCCAGGAGTGCGCTCATTTGAGGTGCAGCGGCCCGAGGTGTGATGGCTGAGGTGCGGGCGGGGTGTGTTGGCCAGGGTGCCGCATCGAGAGTAAAAGGGTCATAGCAGGCTAAAGAGGTCAGGTGAAATTCAAAAGCTAACATCAAGTTCATTGATGTGGCTACAAATTTAATAAGAAGGACTCACTACTAAATTCTTTCTTTCCCACCCGAAAACCTGTTAAGTCAGATTCACTGTATCTTTACCACAATGTGTGACTTCTCATGGTTCAAATACAATAACCATTCCCCCTTAGAACCCAGAACCCAACCACCACAACCCTTAGGGTAGAAAGTAACCAAAGTAGGAGAAGACCTACCTCTCGGAGTTTGTCGAAACTCCCCAACTCTGATCTCTATGTGAAGCCCTTATCTTGAGGATGAACTCTTCCTCTTGCTCAGCTTGAAACGGCCGGTCCGATCGCCGAGAAATTTAGAGAGAAGGTGGAGTCTCTCTCTCTAAAACTCTCTCTTTTCAAATCTGGTTTGCCTTTTTCTCTCCCTCTCTCCCATGCAGGTTGGGAAGATAAACAGGACCTTCTCACTTGCCGCGTATCAATTCTAAGTGGCTCCTTGGATTACCCTTATCATCTTATCCATACATGGATTTCCCTCGATCATGTGTTGTCACATACCTCTTGGGTCCCACTTAAGCTATTTGTTTGACTAGCTCCACTTGACACGTGTCTCATCTTGGGCCGGCTCAGTTGCGCGAAGTGTCCCTGCGCTCCTGATGCCTCGAAGCGCAAGTCGTATCTTGGGGTCGATGGGGGTCGACGTGGTAGGCTAGATTTCGCGAGACGATTCCAGCGGTGTAGTCCGTTTCGTCATCGAATCTGAAAATTTTGGGTTTGACCCGAGTACTACTTTATCATTTTTCAGAAAATTAGAATTTTCTCGGGTTTTAAAAAAAATCTGATATTTTCTCCTCTTTTCCCTTTTAAGTTTAAGTTGGACGCGAGGCCCACTTTGCGCCACGGGTCCACGACGGAGTCGGGTTCGTTACGATAAAAATAATTTATTTTAAATCTCAGTTCGATTTATTTTAAATGAAAACACTTCGAGTCGTTTACCAACTCTCGATATTTTTAAGAAAATCTCGTTCCTAGGGTTACTAGATACCTAACTTCAAAAATTCATAAAGAATTCCCACTACCTAGGAATTCAGCAAAACATTTCTGAGTTACTCGTTTTTGTGAGACGAACTCAACGGCGCAGTCCGTTTCGTTATCCGAGCTCTAGGGAATTTTTTAGGTTTTCCTGAACCATTTCAACAATTTATTATTTAATTTTATACTTTTTGAAAATAGAATTTTTTGGGGTTTTACAAAATCCTTAGTTCTTCATTGAAAAAATCCTTAAACATCAAGAAAAAAAATATTTATTTGCGCATTTCTACACTTTCTTCCCTTCATTGAAATCTTAGGTGTTCCAAGTTGTGATCTTTAGGGTTTTACAACATAATCGCTTTGTCTCCCATGCTTACGAAGGTCATAAATGGACTAACAAAGTCTATGATTTGCAATATGTGGGATGTTGCAAAGAGTTATCAGGCTAGGGTTTGTTCCCTACTTTGGTTTTCTTTGTGACGTGATGAAAAGAAAACAAATGGCTAGGGTTTGGTTTATACTCCTTTTTCCTTTTGTCTCTTACGTGATGAGATTAAGGAGAGAGAATGGGTTAAATTTTTATTTTGGTTTTTGAATTATTTAAGTTTTTTATTTGTTAATGACATGTCATTTATTTTCTCTCACCTATGTGGCATGAGTGGCCTCACATTAAGGATATTTTTTTTTACTTAAAAATGAGTGTTTAAGTTATTTGTTTGCATTTATTACATGTTTGACTTATATGTGAAATCAAATTTCTATTTTCCTTATTATGCTCTCTTCATTGCACTTCAACACAATTCCCCCAATTTTTATTTGTTTATTTACCTATATAAGTATTAGAATAATTTACAAACATATAAACTTTTGAATACATTTTTTTATTTTTTCTTTGTGAAACTAAATATTAGAAAACCATTTTCTTTAAAAAAATTTTAGAAATCAAATATAGGTCATTATCATAACTAATTTTTCACAAAAAAAATTAAAATTTATCACTCTACTCCATGTTATGTTTTGACATTCTCAGCTTCCATATGTCCCTAAGTGTGGCTTGTATTTTATTTTATTTTTTAAAAAGTGTCATGTAAGTAACAACTAGTGAGTTATGTGGAAGGACAAAAATTATTGGTTTAAATATCATAATAGTAAAAATGATAAAAAAAAAATGTTGAGGGGCTAAATTGCTAAAATAGTTGAGGGGCTAAGTTGACGATTAGACCATAATCGTGGACAAAAATGCCCATTCACTCAAAACTAAATGATAGTATTATCCCAAAATTTAATTATGGTATTAAGTGTGAGATTGTTTGTTTATTTGTAATGTTTTATTCTATTAAGAAAAAAAAAATCAAATAAACTATTTAAAAGGGTAAAAAAAACCATGTAAAATCTGAAAATAAATTAGTTTGAGTAAAACACTATCTAAGATAAATGTTTTTTTTCCCTTCCTTTACGTATACCTATCATGGTAAAATGTTTAACGTTTCAAAGGCAGAGCATAGGGAAGGGAGGTCACGGGTTGAGTCATAGTAGAATCAATTTACTACATTGCAACTAAAATATTGTTTTAGCTTAAAGATAAATAGTTTTTCTTTTTCTTTTTAAATTAGAACAAAAAAAGGCTTTTAAGTACAAATTACTTTGAGTAAAACATTATCTAAGATAAATGTCTATCTCATGTGATAGAACGTTTAACGTTTCAAAAGGCTTAGGCATAGGGAAGGGGGGTCCCGGGTTCATAGTGAGATAGGTTTACTATATTGTAACTAAAATATTGTTTAGCTTAAAAATAAGATAAAAAGTTTTTTCTTTTTTCTTTTTTAAATTAGAATAAAAAAAAGCCTTTAAAGTACAGGAGGTCCCGAGCAGGTTCCTGTAAGAATGTATATTGTATTACAACAATGTAATGTAAAGAGAATAGATAAAGAAAAAACTATTTAGGTGATGATGTTTGAAATTTGTAGCTTAAAATAAGAATGCCATGATTAATTTGAAATAAACAAGCTAAATCGATTTGATTGCGATGTAGCATTTCAAAGATTAGTATAATCAAAGGTTAACAAAATATATATATATATATATATATATATATATATATATATATATATATATATATATATATATATATATATATATATATAAAATCATAGGATTAATATATAAACAACAAAATATAAATGTAATAAAACTTGGAGTGGAGGTGATGTTGGCCAAGTTTCCCTCGTAGTTTCTTTTTATAAAAAAACCCTTGGTAGATTGCAGGTGATATTTGTTTGGACGAATACAAAAATTCAAAATTAACTTGAACTAGAAGCGATGGGTTAGCAATATTCATGTTCAAGTTGATTGATTATTAATTGAACACATTCTTTGGGGTCGATTTGAATGGAATATTTTATTCATGTTCAAGTTGATTGATTATTAATTGAAAACATTCTTTGGGGTTGATTTGAATGGAATATTTAAAGTCCTATCTTCCTTGAAATTTCCACCAATTTCCTACACTTTCAAGGGTTGGCACACCTGCTTTTTATTTTGTAATATTTTCAATTGTAAAAAAACAAAAAAATTATTTCGTCTTAAACTAAGGCCTGATATGCCAAAGGCGGCGACAAGATGACAATTAAAGAGAAGTCGGACTGGATTTTGTTTTAATAATGTTTCATTATTTTAATTGAATATTCATATAAGCGCTAGAGAACTGTTTATTGAAAATGAAAAAGAATTAATTTTTATGTAAAATATAATTACTCTTACATAAAAGCTAAAGTTATTTTTACCTTTAAAAGTGAAATTTGAATATTAAGACCATTGATACATGCGTTTCTACAACAAACATTGGGAATTCGTGAAACCTTAGAGACACCAAAAAATCCAAGTATTGTGAGTCTTGTTATTATTTTGATTTGTAGTTGTTTTATTATAGAAAGATTTGTTTTCCAAGTCCAAGTAATAGTTTCTTTATTTAATTTAAAAAGTTTGTTTTCCTAGTCAAATTAAGAGTTGCTATTTTCTTTCAAAAAAATTTGCCTTTAGGATTTGGTTTATTTAATTTAGAAAGTCTTGTTTTCCAAATCAAAATAGAAGTTTTTTTATTTGATTTAGAAAGTATGAGGCCTATATATATATCCCCTAATGTAGTCTTTTGAGAATCAGTTCAAGTTTAATAATATTTTTAGATTTATCTTTTTAAGAGTTCTCTTTTGTTCTCTTATCTCTTAGATGAATTCCCTTGAGTGGTGAATTCGTTGCTTCTTATCCCTAAGTGGATTAAGCGTGTGGCAAAGTATGTCTCTAGTTCTCTAATCTCTTGGGTGGATTCATGAGTGGTAAAGTAGTACCTATCCTTCTATAACCTCTACTCATCTCATCATCTTCTTTTTTTAACTTTCTAAATCCAATTATCCAACCAAACCCAAAACTTTCCAATTATGGTTCCATACTTCAAAACTCTTTTCAAATACTTTGTTTAACCTAGAAACCATAAATACAATCATCCATAACCTTGGAGAAACCCCTAATTCGTACATAGCTCTATCATACCTTAGAAAAACCAAAAATATGCAAAGTAGCTCAAAACAAGGTTGTTTTGCATCAAATCGAACCTGAACTTTTCCAAACCTAAAATCTTTCATTCTAAACCTTTATTCCATCATATATAAACCCCAAATCAGCCCTATAACTTTTGAAACCAGATTTATCCCTTATCATTTATAAATTTATCCTTATGCCCTTAAACTACCCTGAGCCCATCCACACAACACCCCGAACCATTAGATCATTGATAGTGTAAACTTCAAATATGTTTTGAAGTTCATTTCACATTCTATTTTGAGCATTTTATATCCATATTCATAGCAAAACTCATAACATTTCCTCCTAAAAAACGCTGATTTTGCAGGATTTTTGACGGAAAGCAAGTGATTTCGAAAGAAAAGATGCAAAATGTTTAAAAAAAAAAAAGAGTTAATCGGATGTCTCACAGTGCATCATTGAAAAGATAAATTTTTCTGTATCATCTAGAGCATCAAATGGTTCAACTCTACTCATGGTTACATTCTAAATTCAAAGAGCTTTCCAACGACACCTCACATGCCAAAATCCGAGTTAAAACGAAGAAGTTATGACCCCGACAAGTTGGATGAAGAAAACTATCGCAATAGAGAGAACTCTGTCACAACAATGTTTTTAGTTGCAACAGAGAAACTCTGTCGCAACAGAGAAAACTCTATCGCGACAATTTTTTGTCGCATAGAGCAAACTCGATCGCGACAAAGTTTTCTAATGCAACAAAGAAACTCTGTCGCGACCAAGTTTTCTTTTGCAACAGAGCAAACTCTGTCGCAACAGAGAAACTCTATTACAACAGAGAAAACTTTGTCGCAATAGAGAAAACTCTGTCGCAACAAGAAGTTGGAAAATAAAAAAAAAAGTCCAAAAATTTTGTTGCAAAAAACTGTGTTGGATTGTTTTCAAGTCCATTTCACCCTAGGACTATAAATACTCGTTTTTTTAGGTTTTTAGGGGAATGAAAAGGTGGGAGAACACCTCTTATGGGGTTTCTCTCTCTAAACTACCCATTTTTCTTAGTTTTATTGTAGATTTTGATTTTTAATAGATCTTAAAGTAGATTTTTATTTCTATTGAAGAGATTTTGGTGTTGTATAACAGAGATTCAGATTTCATTATTGTTGAGACAAGATTGAAGCAAAATCCAGGATTTTTCTCTCAACTCCTTGTCTCTTTGATTTCTTTCTTCATTTTCTTACTTTTTATTTGATTGGTGATGATTGAAATCCAATAATGGAACATTAAACACCCTCTAGGGATGAGGATTAATTGTTGAACATTCAGATTTGCAGATTCTCAGTTATTTTGTGGGTTTGAAGACTGAATTTATACAATTGGTACTGTTCATATAATTAGTTGTTCAGAATATTAGTAACTTATATCCAGAAAAGAGTTGTATCTTTGCTCTGATTTTTAGGAGGCCCTCTAATTAACACAAAGATGGAGATTCCTAAGAGTAAAGAGCAGTAACTTGGGGGTATGTCAGACTAATATTATGGAACTAATGAACTCTAAAAGATTACTTTGATAGATGACTAATTTACTCATGGTGTGAGGATTAATTAGATGATGTATCAGTTTAATGTTTAGAGTTTCACCCCTGGAAATTGATAGAATGATCTTGATCTCGTGTTAGCAAAGATCTAATCAGGATAAAATTTTATTAGATTTAAAGGACAAGATACAAATTAGATTGGAGAAGGCTTGCATAATCCTATCTATAGGGGCAAGAATTCTTTAGTCATAAGAAATGGTTGTGAAGTATTGGAAAAGAAAAACAATCAAATCTTAAAGAGGGTCAGAATTTACAAGTAACTAATTAGACTCATGTCTCTAAAAGGAACATGGATCTCTAATTAGTGAAATGTATTGTGTATGGAGAAATCTAAGCTATACTACATTGCTCTTGGACAAATCCAACATTCAACTCACAAATGTTAACGCTTTCAAAGGAAATGCAAATTTGTTTTATAAAATAAATTATCCTCCATCCCTAGTGCGCCTCTCTTCATATATTTAGAATTAAGTAGGTTTTTTATTTGAGTAGATTTTAGGATTAGTTTTAAATAAGTTTTTATTTCATTAAATTGATTTTATTCCACGTCCTACTTGGTCGCTACAAATAGTGAAGAGCCACTTTATGTCGGGGTAATCAAATTCCAATTATAGAGAACCTCCATTTTCGTGGGTGATGATATTCGGACTCCTAGAGTCGGCTTTGTGCCGAATGACTCGTGCTACTTGCGGAAAGGGTTAGTGTTGATACTTTTCATTTTGATTTTGTTTTGTTTCAAATAATTTTTTTGAGTATTTACCACATTCACTCCCTTGGCCATATTTTCATATATACATCATTTGGTCTCAACAATCATCCATCATGGTCCCGTCCTTGAATCAAAGTTGTATCAAAGCTCATGATATGATGGATGATCATAAGCTAAATGGCGTTCTTAGTGTTAGAGACAAGAGTTCTCATCATGGTTTGAGTCGTTTACTAGCCATAGAGGAAAAACGTATTACTTGATCTTGAAATTCTTGCTCAACATCTATAACAATGTTCGAAGCTTTATGAAGATCATATGTCTACGAAGAACTTGATGGAAGGTATAGGCAAATACAAGATCAAGGAGGAAAAATATGAATTTTATGAAGAGTCTTTGCAGCCTAGTCAACTTCAAGGCTTATTGGGACATAAGAAGGCTAAAGGTATGTATGCACGAGACTATGATTCTCATGGGAGGTATGATTCCTACTACTGGAATGAAGATTTCTATGAGAGGCATGGTAACTATGCTGAAGGCTTAAGATTCAATCCAAAACTTAACATTCCATAATTTGATGAATGATCGATCTCGATGAATTTTTGGAATTGCTTAATATGGTGGAGTATGTCTTTGAGTATTATGACCCCTCTGAGAGTGAAAAAGTGAAGTTGGTGGCTATCAAGATGTATAATAATGCTTCCATTTGGTGGAAAAACTTGAAGAGACTGTTGAATACACAAATGAGCAATAATTATATTGGAATTCAGCATTTTCAGGTCATACTTTGCTCACATATTGCATAAGAATAGGTACTTTTAATTGTTTCCGTGTTTTTGGACTTGTACAGGTTTTTCAGGTTTCGTACACAATTATTACAAGGATTCGTGTCCATAAAGTGAATATGGATTATTGAGAATGATGGCAACCGCTTGGTGAAGTTTCGGGAAGTGTAATAATGCAGAGAAATCACCAGAGGGCAACCTGTACTAGTACACCCAAGCCAGAAAGTACCAGTAGCCAGCACATGCAGAGTGCCGGCTCCAACTGTCTTAGGTACACTAACAGTTACTAGTAGCCGGCCTATCTGGGTACATCACTAGCACGTACCGATCTGGCGTGTGAGTTGCCGGAATTGAAGCGAGGTCGATTCAATCTGAGGGCACGTTCGTCATTCAACTATCAAATGCGAGTCCTGATGGAAAGGAGTATAAAAGCTAAAGGATAGAGGAGAAGCGGAGTTTTGGATTCCTAGGGTTAGGTTTCATAGAGTGTTATTTTCCTGATTTCGCGAAGGTTTATAGATTAGGGTTAAAGACTTCATTTTACGAATCTTGGATTTGAAGCACATATAACCTTTTCGGTTAGACCACACATCTGTTTTATCTCTCAATTATTTTGTATTTTCATTCACAGGTGTTACTTGATTGGATTACGATTTTCTCAAAGTCCTTTTATGAATAAATTCTCTTCAATTATGATTTGTTTATAATTTCCATGGAGTTCTAAACTTTTATGCTGGGGATTCTACGATTGAAACTCCTACAGTCAAGGTATCCTCGATTCCTCTTTTATACTTGATGGGATTGTGTGATGTTAATGACTTGTAGAGAAACGTTATAAAACCTTAGTTGGGCATCCTCTTGACAACGTGTGAACGAGAGATCCTCGGTACACATTGTACTTGATTTTAAATGCAAGCTAAGAGTCTGAATTAAGTGTGGAACAAGTGTTTAACATTCCTCGATCGTTTTTCATTCTAATTGAGCGTTCAAAGTAAAATCTTCCATCGAAGACCATTCATCAATGGCTCTTAGATGAGACTATAAACTAAGAATTAGAATTCTGTGGTAATGGTGAGTGGAAACCTAAGAATCCCGGCAATTATCTTTACATTTTTAAAATAATCAATTTAATCCAATCCTTAAATCAACCCCTGACCGCAGCCCGTAATTTCCTTTTGGAAATATTTTCTTAGTAAGAATACTCCTAAGGATCAACAATTAGACCACTCCCTGTGGAGATGACCTATCGACTCCCACAGTATTACAATGCTAGACAACCTTAATTCCTACGCTTGGGAATACAATTAAGCATACGAATAAGAACGAAGCATTTTTTGTTGCCAGGGAGTGGCGATCAATCCAGTTGATTTGAAGAGGCTAAGGGTACAGTGCATTGCAAATCGATCGTTCTCTACTTTTCTTTTTCCATCTCTGTTTTTGTGAGGAATCGCAGTGGGTGTTTTCTTGGAAGGAGTAGGATTAGTGCATGTCGGTTTGGGCTCGCAATGGTGTGAGCTTGTAAGAATTAATACCCAGTTACGAAGAACCTGGCCAAGTCCGTTGTTTCAAGATATTTACACCTCGAATGGACCGCGGAATCCAACGACCTCTTGTTTTATCAAAATGCTCGAGTTCACATTTAACCCACAAGGTCTCCATGAACCTGCACAACATGGAGACGGTGTTGCTAACTTCGACAACACCAGCGATAGAAATGTTAACTCAAAAAAGCTAAATCAATACTCAGGCCCCCTGCTCCCTTTGCAATGTGAAAGAACTCTTCGAAATTTTGCGACCTCGAGAACCACAACTAACTCATGTATTCGCAGCTACGAAGAGGCCTAATCAATTCCTCATGAAGTCGGAAATGATCCGTCTTCTACCTGTATATCAAGGGGTCGAGTCTGAGAACCCCTATTCATTCATGAGAGACTTTGAGGATGTTTGCAGTGCATTTCTCTCTACTGGATCACCTCTCCACATAATTTGTATGGTTCTATTTCCTTTTGCTCTAAAGGAGAAGGCTAAAATCTGGTTTCATTCTCTTGCACCTAATTCAATCTTTACATGGGAAGACATGCGGAATGAATTCCTTAACAAATTCTTCTCTCCTGCACGTACCAATGCTCTCATGCGAGCAATTCAAAATTTTTCTGAAAAGCCGGGTGAACCTTTTGTCGCGATATAGGAAAGATACAAGGATCTCCTCCATGCTATCCCTCATCATGGTTTGGATGTGGGACAAATCTGTGCGTATTTTCATCAAGGGCTATCTTTGAATAATAAATAATACATCAGTGGTGTGCGGGAGAGTTTTATGAAAGAGTGCTAGGAAGCGATTCAACTCTTTGACACCATAGCGAAAATGCTCGAACATGGGAGACTAACACCTACGTAGACAACGCTAAAGTGCATAGTACCTGCGTACAGGGGGAGGAATCCATCACTTAGAGATAATGATGATTTCTTGACAAAAATTGCCAATTTAACAAGGAAGTTAGAAGTACATAGAGTTGAGAAAGGTGAGCGAGGTAACTAGTGTGCCTCAGTACCCTCGGCACTATTGGACCCAGTGGAGGAGCCATGTATCATATTCGATGACCCTACTCAAGCTGATAAGCTGAGCCTTCCTCAAGTTAGGGGCAATCGAATAAACGAAGCTAATGCCCTTAACTACCAAGGAAACCCTTCAATTCTCCATATTCTGAAACATATAATCCAGGGTGGGGTAAGAACCCTAATTTTAGTTGGAGAAATGAGGGAGGCCCACATAACTTGCCAAATAACCAAGGCCCCCATTATCAAAACCAAGGTTTTGCAAATCCGATTCCTCATTTAGAATCAAGGTCTGAGTTTCCTGAACCACCCAATAAAGGTTTCCATCCATAGAATCGAGAATCCCGACCATGTATATCGGCCTCCGCATGGAAAGTTTGGGATATAGTAACCGCAAATTCGTATAGACCCGACAATCCACAAACACGAGAATTTGACTGCTCACGAATGATGTGAGATCTGAAATAAACTAAGCTAACCTCTTCTGTGGGATTGAATTTTCAACAAGAAAAGGAAACTCCCGTCTCGACCCTTCCGACCCACAAGGTCAAAATAGTGTTGGAGTTTCGAGGTCCAGTGGGGGTACTTTTGAACATTGCAGGCATCACCGAGTGGTAAGGTAATTGAAAAAACCATTCGAACCACGGAACCCGTCTGAGTCTCAAAGTGAACTGGTCGGAGATGATGAGGTGTCGAGATTGACCTGTATTCCTAGGATAGATGTGTGATGGTGAGCCGGAGCGAGAAACCGAGGTCTCACATATCCCTCCCGGTAGCCATACACTCATAGGTTGAGGTCCCAAAGAAAGTGAACAAGCATTACGAGGATCTGTAGGTTGTTCAAGCAAGTGAATTGAACATTCCCTTACTAGATGCCATTAAGCAAATTAGTCATATGCTAGATTTCTAAAGATTTGTGCATGGTAAAGGAAGCAGAGTGTCGACAAGGCATTTATGATTGGTAATCTACTTCATTGATTGAAACAATTTGCCCCAAAATGCCGAGACCCGGGAAGCCCTACTTATTTACATAGTGGTGAGAATTCCAAGTTGGGACATGCTTTACAGTAGATTTAGGGGCAGGAGTGTTAATTTAATTGCCTTATAGGTATATGTCGACCTAGGTTAGGAGAATTAGAGCCAACCAATATCACCCTCCAATTAGCTAACCGTAGTGTAAAAATTCCTAGAGGGATAGTGAAGGATGTATTGGTACAAGTGGATAAGTTCTATTTTCCGGTAGATTTTGTCATGCTTGACACTCAACCTGTGGTGAACCAAGGAACTCAGTTCCCAGTGATTCTTGGTAGACCATTCTTGGCTACTAATGCCATCATACCTTTAATAGAGAGGCCTAATGACCCTTTATCATTTGGTAACATGACGGTAATACGAATATCTTAATGTTATCGAGGAATGGGGATGAAGAAGATGTGTGTGAAGTCGACATAGTTGATTACGTAATTTTATAAATACTTAGACAAATATTTCACATGATGACCCTCTCATGTCCTGTTTGGTAAGCCCTAGTTGGGATGAGGAAGTGACCACAATAGAATCGGAGTTCCTACACTACATAATTGAACACAATGAAGTATTGGAAGTTAATGGATGGGCACCTAAATTTGAACCATTGCCACCAATTGAGGATAGGGCATTACCTTTTGAAGAGAGACCACCTAAGCTTGAGTTGAAACCCTTACCATCACACCTCCGAATATGCCTTCTTAGGAATTAGAAGAAACTTTCAGTAATCATATCTTCTTCCTTAGAGTTGGATCAAGAAAATAAACCTTTGGAGATATTGAGAACCCATCGGCCTTTAGGATGGACAATTCTTAGGACATTAGAAATTAGTCCCTTGATGCGCACACATAGGATTCACTTAGAAGAGGATGTTAAACCCTCTTCAGACAACCCTGAGGCAGTGAATCGATAATGAAGGAAGTAGTCGAAAGAAGTCTTAAAACTCTTGGATGTAGGTGTTATTTACCCTATTTCGGATAGCAAGTGGGTCAGCCCGACCTGAGGTAGTCCACTAAAAATGCGAGTCCTTGTGATGCATGGAAATGAAAATAATGAGCTAATTCCTACTCGTGTCACCTCAGGTTGGAGGGTGTGCATAGATTATAGGAAGCTTAACGCGGGTACTAGGAAAGACCACTTCCCTCTCCCGTTTGTTGATCAAATGTTAGAGAGAGTTGCAGGGCACGAATTTTATTGTTTTCTAGATGGATACTCAGGGTACAATCAAATTGAGATAGCTTTGGAAGATCAAGAGAAAACTACATTCACCTTTCCTTTTGGTACTTTTGCCTTTAGGAAAATGCCCTTTGGATTATGTAATGCACCTGGAACCTTCCAACAGTGCATGATGGGAATTTTAAGTGACATGATAGAAATCATTTTGGAAATCATCATGGATGACTTCTCCGTCTTTTGTGATTCCTACGAGGGATGTTTGGAGAATTTACGTAAGGTTTTAGAGAGATGTCAAGAGAAAAACCTTGTGTTAAATTGGGAAAAGTGTCATTTCATGGTGACCTGAGAGTTGTCTTAGGCCATAGTATCGAAAAATGGAATTGAGGTGGATAAGGCCAAAGTCGAGTTGATATCTAACTTTACCTACTCCTAAGTGTGTTAGAACTAAGGTCATTCTTGGGACATCTTTTGGATTCTATAGGAGATTCATAAGATTTTAGTGCTATAGCTCGTCCTTGTGCGGAATTTGCTTGCCAGGATGTCCCTTTTGCATGGTCACGGGCTTGTGAAATTTCGCCTTTGCTAAACTGAGAAACTATGTTGAGTGTCGCCTCCTATAATCACGATCTCCCGGTTGGAACCTTCCACATTTGAGATCATGTGTGGCTAGTGATTATGCTATAGGGGCTGTCTTAGGACAAAGGGAAGATAAAAGAAACTTTTATGATAATCTACTATGCCAGCAAGACTCTAGATTCCGCTCAAGCAAACTACACAACCACAGAAAAAGAGTTTTTAGTTGTTGTCTTTGCCTTAGAAAAGTTCAGGTCATACATTGTAGGGTCTCTTGTAACCATTTTCACAGATCAGCGTGAAGTACTGCTCTCTAGCGGGATGCGAGCCTCTCTTGGCCAGGTGGATCCTCTTTTGTATTAAGAATTCAACTTGACTATTAAAGACAAAAAGGGGGTCGAGAATGTGGTCGCTGACCATTTATCTCGGTTAGTTCCGGAATCCAGTTCTCATGGCATACCATAGGCGACAGTTTTCTTGATGAAGCGACTTTTGCTTTCTTGTTCCGCGCCCATAGTGCGCGGACATAGTAAATTATTTGGTGGTGGTCATATTCCACTGATAGCCTTCGACAAAAAAAAGGGAGATTCGGTGGACATTAAGAGTATTATTTTGATGATCCATATCTCTTTAAATATTGTCGGACGATTGATGAAGATGTGTACCCATTGATGAGCAAATTGGGATACTCACCTTTGCCATTCGAAGCTTGTGGAGGCATTTCTGAAAACAACGAGATAAAATTTTGCGAAATTTGGGTTTGCGCTGCTTGATTTAAAGATTGTTTCGTAACTTCTAATGCCTGGCTTGTTAGTGATCACAAATGAATATATCATCTCTCTCAGATTTTAATCATTGAGATCTTATTTGTTGGGGTACATAGACTTCATGGGGCCTTCCCAACTCTTGTGGAGTACCTTGCATTTATTGTCATTGATTATGTGTCGAAGTGGGTTGAGGCTATTCCAACGAGAACTAATGACCACAAGGTTGTTTTGAAATTTATAAAAGAACACATTTTTTCTCGATTTGGAGTACCTCGTGCTATTATTAGTGATGGTGGACTCCATTTTTGTAACCGTTCTTTTGAAAATTTGTTGAAAAAGTACCACCCACAAACCAATGGTCAAGCTGAATTAGCTAATAGGGAGATCAAACACATTTTGGAAAAAACAAATGCCTCGAAATCTCAGACGACGCCTGACTTACCGATGCTCTTTTGGGCTTACTCATCGCTTTTAAACTATTCTCATGTCTCCCCATTTGTTTGATGCAAGGTCGTCATCCACGGCCGAAATGGGAGCACAGGCATATCAGCTACAAAACTTTGACTTAATGGATGAAAGGTATGTGCAGGGCTACAAATGGTCGCCATAGCTGGAACAGTTTGGCAGAACTGAGGCGGAGTCAAGAGAGAGCTCATGGATTTATACAAAGAGCCCAAGATGTTCCATGATAAGTCCATCAAGGCTGGAAAACTTTGAACCTAACCAAAAAGTACCAAGTGTATAGCCTCATTGCATGTTTCCGTGAAAAACGCTCAAAGGATCGGGCCGCTTATGTCAAGGTCAACACAAGGAGCAATGGAGATTGGAAAACCCAGACAATGGAAACATTTAAAGTCAATGGCCAAACTATGTTTCATTTCTAGAGCATTTTAATCACCAAGAAAGTATGAGGGGCCTCAGTAGATCCGCTTACTCAGACACTTCTCGCAGTAAATTTTACCACTCATGTATAATTTTCATTTTCGTTTCCTTCTGTATTCTTTTGCTTTCTTTATTTTGAATTTTTTTAAACAAAAAACAATTAAAACAATAAAAAATGATGCTAATTTTCTGGGTAATTTACAAAAGAATGAGACACTCATTGTTTCTATTACAGCGGGTATACACTGTCAACCTAACATGCGATGTTACATGTTCAAGGTAAAATTCTTTCAATGGTGGCTCTTTGTGGCATAAGGCTTTGAACTCGTATGGCAAATATACACTTTTTCACACCTATCATTTCAATGCACTACACACAACAAGCACAAATGCATCTCATGTTCAGGCTCTTTGATCTTTATTCCACTGCCTGCTCTAATTCCCCTACACAAACCATGCACTTCATCATACTTTATTTACCGCTAATGCTACTCCTTGCGCATTATTTTGGCATGCCATGTTAACTACACACTCAAATTCTCCTGAGGAACATCATGGCACCGAAAATGATCGAGGCCATCACTTTGTTGCACTTTGTGGAATCGTTGGCCTTTTACCCCTTTCACCTATTTCAACCTAAGTTGCCCAAATAAGTTTTGTCCCAGGAACCCATCACGCAGAAATAGCAGCTGGGCCCCCATGGAAGCGGAAAGGTTCAAAGGAAGTACAGCCACACCTCGTGAACATGTACTACCAAAGGGTATCATAGAGTGTGAGAGTGAGCATGCACAGAAGTCCCATGGAAGGTAATCGACAAAGATACTTTACACTCTGCACTAACGCCCAATGGTAAAAATATAAAGATAGAACTATAAGTATATATATATAAAGAGAAAAACAGTAATCAATATGTGTCGCATAAGCAAACCTTATAATGCAAAAGCTATAGAGGTAATCTTTACCTGCAGCAGCTCCACTTAAAATTTATATTGATCCCAGAGATTGGGCAATTTAGGTGTTTTTAACCCTTTTTACCCCATTCCATTCCACATCTCTTCCTAATTCTATATAAACTAGTCTCTTAACCCTTTGCTCTCCTGCCACGTTTTTCTAATCTAATTTGCTTCGTCTCGCCAAGAAAAAGTTTCCACCCGCTCCGAACCGGATTCTCCTCGTGCATCGCATAAAAGCGGTAGCACCTTCTAAATTCTCTGATAATGTTTCTATGGTATTGCTGGATTTCCATGGAGCTGTTTGATTGGCTGCCCGTAGTAGACTTTGTTCTCTCAGTGCTTAAAATTCTCCTGTATTTTAATACATCGGGAGGAAGTTTTATCCTGACTTAGACTGGCCACCGCGTTTTATGGAGTGATCATCATCGTAATTTTCGTGGTTTTATATGTTCACATCTTTTCTTATTATTATACCTCTTGCCACTATTCCATAGCAAGACATTCCACAAACACCATAAGGGAAGGTTTGCTAGTTTCATGTGAGCCGGCTGTAAGTTAGGAATCCGACACCACACCTCATAAAGAAAAGAAAAGAAGATTCAATCTCTCGAGAGTGAGGAGATACTTGACAATGAGGTGGATGAGGAGATCGAGGCGCTGCTTGCTTGAGAAGCTTCACATCTGCACAGAGAGAAATACCAAATCGATCACAGGGATTTCATCATGAGCTAAAGTAAGTGACACATTTTGTTCGCCATCCTATCAGCTATTATTCAAGAAATGACAATAGGATCTGTTCAAGATACTCACCACCTTTGTTCGAGTTTTACAACATCCTGCAGAGAATCAGCGGGTAGATACTTACTATATCTGACGTGTGCCAGCCTGCATTAAGATCACCCCCGATTTGATAAATTATTCTCACAAGATGTCATTTCGCCGGGCTTTGATTTCCACCTTACTCTCAGGCCATTATTGATTCGACGCCACAGAACAATTGAAGGTGCATCATCCCAGGCTACAGGATGATTTGCTATAAAGGAATTATGCTAAGGAAGCTCAAGCCGGATGCGCGATTTAATAAGTGATTATTCATGATAGACCCAACATGTTACTGAGAAATATCCAAGCCAAGAAGAAATTCGGGCCTACATGAGGTGATGAATTTGTAGTTTTATTGATTATGCTCATTATGGCATTATGAGGATTCTTCATGTACCCTCACCAAAGTAAGATATTCCATTCCATCCCCAGTGACAAACTTAGTGAGCCCGACGAGGAGTGGTTAGGGAAGAAAGAGGCCTTCCTGTTTCAAACATTACAAACCAAACAGAGGCTGGGTCATGAGTCGCATCTGACAGATCTGCCTTCAGCACAGCCCCTATGGTCTGCCTTTTCGCGCCCACAAAAGATCAAGACTCAGAGCACATCCCCGTCAGAGATCAGAGCTGCTGATTATGCATGTTCAAATGCACTTCAAAATAGAAACAAACACCATGCTCCAGCCTTGAGAGTCATATTTAGCTTCCACGAGAGAGCCCTGGTAGGATGCCCCTCCTCCCGTACTGAGGATCTTGAGAAATGGGAGCTATACCACGATGATATCGTTTCACAGACACAGGAGGACACGTGTAGTGCTACAAGAGTTGGGATTGCAGGTGTCATAATTGGGTAGACCTAGCCAAGGTCATGCCAACACCCATTTGTTCATAATCGCCCATTTGTGTAGCCTATGCACACATAAAACCGAAAGACCTTTGATTTCAATCGTGGTCAAGTATCTTCGAACTTTTATGCACAGTAGTCGCGTGGCTATGTTAACCGTACTCTTATAATATCGCCTATTTCATTCTACGCCAAGAACAAAAATTCTTCCTGCTCTCAATTCATGGTCCTTTATTTGATTAGCTTGTTTGTATATTGTAGTTATGTTTATTGCTCAGATTGTGAAGGCTCGGCTTTCACGAAATGAGGTACACTATGTCGTCATAATTATGTTTCATTTGAATTCTTTGAGAAACTCTAAAAGTTTGACCATTAATCAGTATATTATTACTGGATCTGGCAACTAGCAAACAAACAACTATATAGTAGACTAAGATAAAATGTGTTTTGAATACACAATGACAATACCATTGGAATCAGCATTTTCTGAAGCTTCATTTGCTCATATGATATTTAATAAGAATAGGTACTTCTTAATTTTTCCGTTTTTAATTTATTAAAGTTTTGTAAATAGCTACACAATTAATATAAGGATCTTTGTGGTCCATAAAGCAAATATGGATTGCCTGAGAATGATGGCAACCGCTTTGCAAAGTTTTTGGGGGAAGTGCAATAATGTGAAATCACCAGGCAACCTGTCTACACCCAAGCCGTAGGCAATAATAGCCAACTCCAGACTGTACAGCCCAACTCGCACTGATACACCTTAAGCCGTAGTGCACGTCGTGAGCGCCTATACTCGGCACAAAGACTAACTCAGATCGTGCGCCAAAGTGTAGAGAGCGTGAAATCGTTAAGAACCCTATCTCCAATGCAAGGGCACGCTCGTCATTCAATCCAATCACTGTCACGGATCAATGGAAAAGGGTATAAAAGCTAAAGGATAGAGGGAGAAGTGCAATTTCGATTCCCAGGTTAGGCTTCGTTGTAGGAGCGTTATTTTCGCTTCGCTAAGGCTTCATAGATTAGGGTTAAAGACTTCATTTTTCTGAGATCTTGATTTGAAGCGCATGTAACCTTCTCAGCTTAGACTATTACATCCTATTTTATCTCTCATTTTGTATTTTTCTATTCCTGGTTTTGCAATTGAATTCTGATTTCAAAGTCCTTTTATGAATAAAATTCCTTTAATTGATTTATTTTATAATTTCATGGAGTTCTAAACTTTTATGAGGTTTAGATCTACTTGAAACTCACCCCGATCAAGGTAATAATATCCTCACCTTCTTTATACTTCAATGGGATTGTGCGATGTTAATCACTCAGAGAAACGTTATAAAACCTTTAGTCAGCATCCTCTCGACAACGCTTAAACGAGATCCTGTGATATGTCAGACTTGGATTTTAAATTTATTTAAGAGTCCGAATTTCATGTGGAACAAGTGTTTAACACATTCCCCATCGTTTTCATTCTAATCGAGCGCTAAAGCAGTAAATCTTCCATCGAAGACCATTCATCTGCACCAGCCTGATGAGACTATAAACTAAGAGGTGGAATTACGTGAGATGGTGAGTGGAAACCTATGAATCCCAAAGAATTATCTTTCATTTTAAAATAATCAATTTAATCAATCCTAACCAACCAACCATTATCCCCATAATTTCCTTTTCAAATACACACCTGTGGAGAATTACTCCTAAGGATCAATTAGACTAATTCCCGTGGAGATGACTCTGTCGACTCCCACAGACAGTTGCCAACAAGTGATAACCCACTCCTAATGGGAATACACCAGCATACGAACAAGAACATGTGAGACAACTTTGAAAGAGATGGTAAAAGAAGATCAACTTGAGAAAAGATGAAGAAAGAGTTGAAAATGAGGCACCTTCACCAACTATCATCAAGAGGATCTATCTCAAACAATTCTAAGCAACAAGATTCTAAAGTGATGTAGTATTCTACTAAGTTTGTAAACTTAATTATCAAGGGAAAGTTTCAAGAAGCCGAGGAAATATGCATAGCCCACTACATTGTTGGTTTGAGATATGATATTGCAAGCTACTTTTTTTTTTGTAAACTATATCATAAATTCTTCAAATGTGATGAAACTTGCTTTGAAGGTTAGCTCAAAAGTTTATGAAAATTCTACTACAACTAAGAGGGCTAAAGAAGGGCTTTTCGAGGATTCAATTTCTAAGAATCCAGTGAGGCCATGTAACCCATCCTCAAACCTCAAGCAAAGAGTAAATTCATAAACCACATCAAGAATAAACTAAAAGTGGTGTTATAAGTGCCAAAGATTGAGGTACATTGTCCCTAATGTCCCAACTCTAAAAGTACGCTCTAATCGAGGAATACGAGGCTAAGAAAGAAGATGTCGGCCAAGCAATCAAATCTAACCAAGTGTCCAAGAAGATGAGGAGAAGAGTCATTTAAACCCAAAATTTGAATTGGAAATCAAATTCTAGTTATGATGTGATAGATTTGGCTATGTTCAAGAAATAGTGTTTTAGTAGAATGTGAAAATCTAAAGAAGTGAAATCCGATTCTATAGCATGTGTCATGTAGTGCTCTATGGAAACATCATCACGTGGCTCGCCACCCATGGATATTCCACATCAAGAGATTCCCACACAGTTCATTTTTTCTCAACAACCTAGTCTACAGGAATGAGTCTTAGGAGGATGAAGAGCTCAAAGGCAATTTGACTAATTTCACACAAAGGCCCATTCTAGTTAAAATTCCTGTGGTGGTCTCACCATCGGTACCTTAATACATGGATCTTCGAGAATGTGTGTTGGATCGCCAACCTATTAACAACCTTTGGTTCATGAGAGCAAGGCTTGAAGATTACAAAGAATTACACATGTGAAGATCAAGTGAAGGCCACAAAGGCCTGTGTATTCACCTAGAGGTTGGATTGCTACACGGAGCAAAGAGAGGTTTCATGCAGAAGGCTCACACGTATGCAAGAGTATGTGACCTTCGATTATTAATGTTAGATTTGAGAATGCTTACAAGTCACATTTAAAGGCACAAAACGTGTATATGAAATGTTGAATGCCTAAGTGCGAAGTGCATGCGTAACGTGTCTGCGAATAGTTAAAAGTAAGAGAATCGTCCCATGAGAATCGACTTGCAAGCATCGATTCTAGTTTAGCGAGGTTCTGGCCTGAATAAAAAATATGGAAGACTCAAGTATACTAATCTAGCATGCAAGAATGATTAAATTAACAAAGACTCAAGATCAAAAACCTAAAAGCCTAGTAAGGTAAGATTTCACAATTCCAAGTATATATGAACCTCTTAATCTAATTAATTTTAATGTTTATTTCATTTTGTTGATGGAAGTATTTCAATTAATGCATATGCGACTTCCTATTAACCACACCAATGTCCAGACTCATTTTGCAATTCATATCTCAACCCAACCTTTCACAAAATGCATTAAACCCATGAAATCTCGCATACTACACATAATTCAGCCTCTATATCTTTATTTTATGACAAATTGAAATAGATAATTCATCCATGGTCTAATCCACTCACTTCTCGCATCTCGAATCGAGCCAAATCACAAGATTACTCATCACATACACAATGAAATGAACTACTCCTAACACATGTATGAAAATAAAGCATAAATCAACTAAAATTAAGAGAGATTCATATAAACAAGTCTTGATTACATGTAAGCCCTAAGAAAAATATATATTTACTACAAAATTTGTTTAATCTCTTTCCCTTTTAAGAGTTCCTCTTGTTCTCTTTTTATCTCTCGGGTTTAGGAAAAGTATGAGGCCCATATATACTTCCCTAATGTAGTCTCTTTGAGAACCAATCTAAGTTTATTAATATTTTCAAATTTCTTCTTTAAGAGTTTTCTTGTTCTTCTTGTGTGGACTTCTTGAGGCAAGTCATTTACTTCTTATCCCTATGGATTACTTAGGTGGCAAAGGTTATCTTTGTTCTCTAATCTCTTGGTGGATTCCTTGAGTGGCGAGTTCGTGACTTCTTATCTCTCGTGGATTCTTGAGTGCGAAGTAAGTACTTATCCTTCTATAACTCTACTCATCTCATCATCTTATATTTTTAACTTTCCAAATCCAATTATCCAACCACAACCCAAAATTTTCCAATTATGGTTCTATTCTTCAAAACCCTTTCCAAATACTTTGTTTAACCTAGAAACCATAAATACAATCATCCATAACCTTAGAGAAATCCCAAATTCGTACATAGTCCTAGCATACCTTAGAAAAACCAAAAAACTACAAAGTATGTATCGTATCAAGGTTATTTGCATCAAATTCGAACCTAAACCTTTCCCAAACCTAAAATCCATCATTCTAAACCTTTATTCCATCATATATAAAACCCAAAATCTACTTCTATAACCTTTGGAAACCAAACTCTCATTCCTTATCCTTTTATGTTACATCATATACCCCTAAACTACTACAAACCCATCCTCTAACTCTTACCCAAACCATTTGATCACCCATCACGATCCTCACCTTGCATCAATCATGTTTCAGCTTTTTGGAAAATGTTAGAGAGAATGAAATATGAAGAAAAGCAGGAAGAAAATGTTAGAAACAAAAAAGGAGCAACAAAGTAAATCATTTTGTTTGCTATCAAACCCATTTTAATTTTAATTTTGATTCACTAAATGGGTTAAATAAAAACCCATTTTTATTTCTTTTGACTAATCACATATAGATGAAATAATTCTTTAAAATATATGAGTTTCAAATAATTTTATTTATATTTTATTTTCTTTTTAGACTTGCATTAGATAATCAAATATGAAAACTGTCCTTAATTTTTTTATCTTTTCTTTAATACTTTCCTAAGAAACTGCACAATCTAAGTTTTTTAAATAGTTTAAAATTATTCTTTTGGGTTAGCCCTATGAGCTCAGGCTAATTTTTTTTTGAAACATACTTTTAATTATTAATTAGAAGTTATTATTGTAATTTTTATTCTCTCCTAAAGTACAAAAAGAATTGTAAGTACTCAATTTCTTTATATTGTGACTTTTAGAAAATAAAACCATGTTTATATTATTTTTGATTCTACATGTTAAGATTATGTTTTAATGATTGAAAATATAATGTGAGAACATAAATGAATGTTCAAATAAAATAAATTCACAAATAATAAAAAATTTTAGTCCCAATCTCAGTCAATGCACGAATACTCTACCTAAATGTATAAAATAATAGTACCTTTATAAATATATAAATATACAAATATATAAATATATACATAAATGAAGTAACATTTTATAATTTCTATTTTTCTTGATTCGTTCTGTTTGGTCGATGATTTACAGTGAATTCATCGTAAATTAATACAAAAAAGCACTGAATTGGTGGATGAGGGTATGCCAGAAATTATAATATTTTCAAACTGAACTGTTGAAATCTACTTGGTATTCAAACTGGTAACCTGATTCTTAGTTCCTTTAGTGTTCCCTAGAATCTAAGTGAAAATATTTGAAAATTGACCTGATCAGAAAGGCAAAGAGAAACATATATAACTAGCTGGAAGATAAATAAATTTCATTGTAGAGTCTAGACTAAAATGAAACATAGAAAATGAATTATAAATTTCATCGAAACAAATACTGACATGAAATATAAAAATGCCTAGAATCGAAAATATGGTTGATGAACTTGTAGAAAATAAGAGAAACATCAGATGCCCAAACTTTGGGGTCCTATTGACCAATCCGCTAACTGTGGAATACCTTATAAGTATTACATATCTCGATACTACACTATCTGTCTCATTCACTAGACTCATTTGAGGAGTAAAAGTTAGAGCCCCACTGTGCCCTTTCTTCAATCATACCCAAAATACACAAGACTATGTCACAATAGTCAAGTAAGAATTTATTATATAACACTCTTATACAAAATCATATAATAACACCATTTTGTCTCTAATATATTTTACAAAATGAATATCAAGGCCATATGTCAACCTTCTTCACACTATGGCATCGATAAGCATCGCTCCACTGCAATCATTCCGCACTTGAAATATTTTTCCTATAAAGGGCGAACACACCCAAAGAGTAATACCTCCCAAGGCGGCTACTTCTCCACCTAAGCCACATACGCATCGCTCCACTCACCATTTCACAATCACACTCCAACAAGAACATGTCAATTTATATGAATCCATATGTCATGCCATTTAAACGAGATTTACTCATCATGTACCATGTACCAGTCTCATCCACTTCATAACGCTTTGGCCTATGTGTGTGAAAAACCGTCATTCGATGACATCCAATGATCATTTTCAAAACATATTTCATTTGTTTATAAACAAAAAAAATTTTTGGATGATACATCACAATGATCAGTTTATATTCAAAATCCATGCGCCTTTATGTGGTAGCAGACTTTTGGTGTCTCACCGTAGGCTCCGCAAACCTAGACACTTTTATGGCCTTTCACCACTAGGGACTATGTTTGACCATAATCAAGCGTCTTTAACCCGAGAGGGTAGACTAATCCATTGCCAATACCCGGTACATATATTTCACCATTTCAACTCAATCGGCGACTGCTGGACGCGTTGTCCCATTCCGACCAAGTCACCCACTTAAAATGTCAACGTTGTTTATTTACCAACCACGACTAACACCATTTAATGCGATGTCCTCATGTATGCATATGCAATGCAATTATGCTTATCACAGATTGCATCATGTCAAATGATGATGATGAATGCTATATGGAAAATTTTATCAATGCTATTGCGTATTTATGCTATATGCATATAATTTACCTACATTAACTCATTCATGCCAATGTATCACACAAGCATATATCAACATTTCATCAACATGATATCATGCCATGCACCAGTACACTCGTGCTTAGGATCAAAATTTCAGCAATGTTATGAGTACCAAATGCAATTTCCTGGCATGTGATCAGATCATAGACTCAAAGAGCTTTTCAAAGAGTCAAAGAACGCAAGAATCGGATTTCGGAAGAAAAAGATATGGTCGTCCAAAGTTGGAGTGCAACAGGGGCCACACTATTGCTCCAATCCACACAATAGTAGCCCGGTGGTTGCGTGAACATTTTGGAAACTCCCCGTACTTGCAAGTTTTCAACCTAAATTGCTTTCGAAGTGCTTTAGACTCGGCTACAACCTCTTTCAATCGAGACCAAAATGGGCCATATTTCAATTAATACCATAAAACACGCCATAAACATAGCACAACGTGGTCCCAAAAGCAAACCAAAACAATATCTCAAAGGATAGAAAGGTCTCGCGGTGAAGAATCCCTACCTCTCGAGCGCAACACTCGGTCAATATATATAGACTTTACTTTGCTCGACTTAGCTCACCATTTAACACCATTCTCTCCCTTTCTTTCCTTCTTTCTCTCTTTTATTTTCCTTTCTTTCTTTCCTTTCTTTCCCTCTCCCTTTTTTTTTCCTTCCTTTTCCTTCTTGTTGCTTCCTCCTTCTACGAACAACTCCCACACCATATTTATAGCATTCTCCATGTGCCATGCATGTCGACACATGGTCATTATGTGTCCTACATGCATAGGCTCAAGTTTATGTATCAGGACACATGGTCACATGTCACTCCACATGATCATTATGTCACCCACATGGCTCGCCATGTCGCCCGACACTCGCATTCTAAATGTGAAAATTCGACTATCTCGACCAATGAAATTTGCCTAGGCAACTAATTCTTCAGACAAACCCAAATGAGGTCCTGCTTTGGCCATCCGTGATCAGAAAATTCATAAGGTTTTCAACCCGTATCGAGTGGTAAGCCCACCGTGTTTGCCTCTTTTTTTTTTTTTTTTTGAAAAGTTCAAATTTACCTGGTTTTACATTCTAATTTCTTTAAAGAATTTCATCCCGAAATTCATGCAGGCCATACATACAATCACATGATCACCGCAATTTCATTCATATTTGTTTTTCAAATGACTAAAGAACGTACCTTCATCCTCGAATAAGGAAGGATAAGCGGCGCGACTGTCCTCAAGGCTCCCATATTACCTCCACTCCTCGTGCTACCACAACACCTTTACTAGCCTCAACCGCCTTCAGATCGCAAACCTCGATCCCGCGCATCCATAATACGCATGTGTCCCTTCCTCGTCCCATCCGTACTATCAATGAATCCTAATTCTCAATCACATGAGTCGATCCGGAGTGTATCGGAAAGCATGGAGACATGGAATACCTGGGATGAATACTCCAAATAAACCCAGGCAAAGGAGAATGCTAACCGATACACAATCAGACGAACCTCTCGAGTACCTCGAAAGGTCCAATATATCTCAACAATATCTTTCCCTACTTGCAGAATCTGACCACTCCCCTCTTAGGTATCACCTTCAAGAAGACATGATCATTCACTCAAAACTAGTTGTCGCGCCGCCCGCTTCCAAGATAACTCTTTCGCTAACTCGAGCCATGAGAACACGCTTCAGACGTCCACCTTTCCAAGGTGTCCTTTACCAAATCCGACATATGGGCGGACTTCTCCCCACCTCCGCCCATTGCATCAGATCGACATGGCCTCCTATATAGCGCCCTATGGGAAAGACCGTATACTACCGATAACCATCAGTTGTATGAATCCATCAAGGGTAAATGCTCTTCCAACTAATTTAAGATCTAAGATGCACGCCATTAGCATGTCCCATCGTTCGATAACCCTCTCGATTGATCGTCCGTCTGGGATGAGTGCCAGAGCCGCCACAATTGTGTCTCCATGGCTCGTTGGAAACTCTTCCAAAAATTAGCTGTAAACCTAGGATCCCGGCCCGATACGATAGAGACTGGTACTCAATGTAACCGGACAAGTGAGTTACAAAATCCATTGTGATGTGCCCTAACTTCCACCACCTCTAATGGCTGGAGTACCCCCACTAAATTTCCGGTGTTCAAATTCTTCTGTCGACACAGGAGACATAGACGAACAAAGTCCCCAACTTCTTATTTCATTCCACTCTAGCACACCGGGGGGACTCGAGATCACAGATTATTGATCTTCTGTGGCTCCACCTGTGATAGAAAACGGTGAGCAATGGAACTCCCTAAGGATCTAATCCCTCTCACAAATCCGCAAACTTGGGAACTATATCCACTCCCTATACTCAAGACTTCACCCATTTCTTATGAACGGTCCAACTTTGTCACGTACACCTACCGTACTCCTGGCCCCGAAGTGAACGCGATCTCCGTGGTCTCGCCTCGGGCCTCAATCACTTACTCGCAGGCACAGCCACCGAACTCCCTGCCCCCAAGCCTAATCACTATACCGCAGCCGAACTATCCTAAATTTCAATCATCCGCCATTCCCGAGGTCGCACCAGCCAAGA
The DNA here is from genome assembly GCA_016808115.1 of Tetrastigma voinierianum. Lineage (NCBI taxonomy): Eukaryota > Viridiplantae > Streptophyta > Magnoliopsida > Vitales > Vitaceae > Tetrastigma > Tetrastigma voinierianum. The sequence continues at coordinate 90,663 of JAEQBH010006740.1, read as the reverse complement.
CTCCCGACTCTCCGTCGAGCATCAGCCATGACATTTGCCTCACGGTTGGTAGTTCAAAGTGAACCGCAATCCTCCGTGCACTCCATCCATCTACGCTTCCTCATGTTAAGGTCCTAATGTGATAAAGATGCATTTCCCGACTCAGGGTTCAAAACACTCAACCGGCTTTTCACCGCATAGATAAGTGAGTTTCATATCTACAAGGCAAAGACAATGGCCGCCAACTCTATATTGTGCGTAGGGTAACTTTGCTCATGGTTCTTTAACTTCCGAGAACCATAAGCCACAACCCTCCTGCATCACACAGAACACATCCCAATTTGTCTCAAACACACACCCACCTATCCCTGTCCTGATCATCCAATAGAGTCAATACAGGTTCTGTTTCGGGCCCTGGAATGCCTTCTCACACAGATCATTCCACTCAAACTTGACATTCTTCCAGGTCAACCTCGTCATAGGTGCAGCTAGTCGAGAGAAGTCCTGAATAAATCTCCTGTAGTACTCTACCAATCCTAAGAAACTGTGTATCTCGAAGACTAACCTTGGCCTCTCCCAACTCATAACTGCCTCTACCTTCTCCAGGTCAACTGATACGCTTGAAGCCAATATCACGTGCCCCAAAAACCTTACTTTAGTAAGTCAAACTCGTGACTCTCATCGAATCAGACATAAACCGATGTTCTCTTAGGCCTAGAGGAATAATCCTCAAATGATCCTCATGCCCTCCCTCGTGACTTGAGACTCAGAAGTCAGCCAACAAAGACTACCACAAACTGATCTAGATAGAGTTGGAATACCTTATGCATGAGATCCATGAATACTACAGGAGCATTCATCAATTAGAAGGGCATCACTATGAACTCAAAATGCCCATACCGCATCTGAAACACTGTCTTAGGGATATCTACCTCCCTAACCCTCAACTGATGGTAACCGGTGCGAAGATCTATCTTGGAATACACTTGTGCCCCTCCTCTCACCGACTTCAAACAAATCATCAATCCTGCAAAGGGTACCTATTCTCGATGTGGTAACCCGCTCAACCGCCGACATAATCTATGATAATCAAGAGTCTTGTCTTTCTTCTTTGCAAACAACATCGGAGCGCCTCAAGGTGAAGTGCTCTGGCCGACAATAATCCTCCCCGCCAATAAGTCTCAGAATTAGACCTTAAGTCTCTGCAACCCAGAGTTACCCTATGCAGCGTGTCATAGGAAATAGCATCGTATCAGGTGTAACTTCAATCGTGAAGTCTACATCCCTATACCTTGTGTAATCCCAATAGTTTGTCCGAAAAACATCCTCATACTCACAAACCACTACGTAGACTAAACTTACCCCCACCTGGGTCCCCTCCATGTAAGGCTCATGAAGCCAACCCACACCTCTGCGTACACCTAAAGTCGTACATGGCCTGAGGTAAAGCATCATGCCTATCCCTTGAAACATAACATGAATACCATCTTATGTGTAGACAGTAACTCTCCTACGATCATAATCGATGACGACATGATGGGCCATCAGTCAATCCATCCTCAGGATGACATGAAACTCTGACATATCCATAACCTGAAGGTCTATCGTGAGCATAATCCCTGATATCTCTAACTCACAAGCCCGACATATCATATCAACCCTCACCTTAGTTCCTAGGGTAGAACTCACATGCGATGGCTTTTCTAAGGTTTCAACCTCTAAGCCCAAATCTTTCACACATGATACATCAATAAAAGAATGAGATGCACCATAATCAAACAATACTCTTGTCCATAGACGAGAGAATAGAAAAGCACTCGGGATTAATCGACTGACGCAAAGCCTATCCCGAGGTGTAATGGCGAAGATACTCAGTCCCCCCCTCGGGTCCTAGTCGTGAGTCTCGCCTCGACCTCGACTCCCCGACCTCGATCCTTGCCTTGACCCATCAAGCATGATTGCGAAGTAGTAGGCCCCTATGTAGTGCCCTGCAACTGATACTGTCTCTCATAGCCTATGGTGGGGTAAGGAGGAACAAACTGCCTTTATGTACGTCCCACTGATGACTAAGACTGAGGTGTCCCATAACTCTGGGATTCCTACCTATGAGGACAATCTCGCCTTAGGTGTCAAGGTTGATGGCAATGGAAACATCTCCCCGGCCCCCCGCTTTGGCCCGGAGCCTCGACTGGGCCTCGTCTTGATACCACGACCGTCCCCTGAACCTCGCACAAGCCCGCTTTCCCCGAGCCAGGAAGAAGCGCTGACTCTCATTCCTCTTATCTTTAACAAAACACCTGCATCTCGGATGTTCCGTACATCATCCACCTCTCTCTCAATGGCCATAGCAATCCTGACCATCGTGTCCATATCTTACAGGAGAAGTCCTACAATTTTCCCCGGATGGATAGTTTCAGTCCATCCTCAAACTTTCTCACCTTGGCCATGTCCGCGCTGCGAAGACATCGAACAAAGAATTTAGTAACCACACGTATTCAAGCAAAGGCCATAGTTCCTTGTCTCAATTCTAGGAACTCCCAAGCTTTTTCATGTCGAGCATATGTCGAAAAATACTTTTCCATGAAGAGCCCATAGAACACTTGTGCCATCGCCTCGAGTCGCGAGGATCTAACCGATCCCACCATGCCCGGGACTTTCCTACAGGCCCGGAATGTCGTTGGTCTTGTCAGAGTGCCATCGGTGATCTCCCATAGCCTCGATATCTTTTCACTTTGGAACCAATGATCAGCTATCATCGGATCCCCTCCTCCCCTAAAGGTCATAGGATGATGTGTCTTAAACCTTTGGAGGTTACTTAATCCCCCTTGGTCCGTCGTTGCACTAGCATGTGCAATGGTAGCAACCGCTACACTCGCATGTGCAATAGTAGCGATCGCGATGCAATGGCCTCCGTGAGAGGCTTGTTCATCAAAGAAATTTGGTTGTAGTGGGTTGTTGCTCCCGCCCGCAGCCTTGGCGTCCGCTTCCTCGACTTGTCATCTACATGTGTCGAATAAGTGAAATTCCTTTCTGGTCACAACTAGTAGTGCGTCGGCTAACCAGCTAGTAGACATCACATCTGAACTATTCAGTTCATTTTTCGAACACTAGGTTATGTTCTCACCTTAGTGTTCAACTTTCTCCTATATACATTTTATCATGTATATAATTCACATAACACCGCAATCATGTAGCATATTGAGCATAAAGCATGAAATGCATAAATGACATGATACAGCCGCCATGAGCCACTGGTGTTCGTATACTGGCTTTGATGCAGTGTGACACCTCAAAACTTCGGGGGTCCTGACCCAGCGAGTCAACCTACGGAATATCATGGTGTCGCATGTCTTGATACCATGCATAGGTGTCTCGTTCAAAGACTCATTTATGATAAAAGTAGTTCACAGAGACCCTTTCAACCATACTCGAAATATTACCTATGACTATGTTGATCGTCGCCAGAGTTTATTACAACACTCTTCTACAAAATCATATATTGACACTATTTGTTCTAATATACTTTACAAAATGAATATCAAGGCTACATGTTGGCTTCTTCACAATTACGGCCTCGGATGATCGTCGTCCACCGGTGTCTATTCTACACCTGAAATATTTTTCTCATAAATGTTGAGCCCGCGTCCGTAGATAATACCTCTTACAAGGGGCTACTCCTGTCTAAGTGCATCACGATGTCCGCAACATTTAACAATCACATTCAACAACATGCAATTCTATATGAGGAAATCACCATGTCATGCCCAAATGAAATGAGATGTGGCTCATCATGTGCCAGCGCGAGTCATCGACTCTCACACAATGCCTAAGCCCATGTGAAAAACCATCATTACGGATGACATCCCGATGAGTCATTTTCAAACTCATTTCATTTGTTTATAAACTAAAATCTTTTTGGATGATACATCCTTGATGATAATTTTATATTCAAAATCCATGAGCCTTTTTTGTGGCAGTGACCTTTTAGTTTCTCACGCCGGGCTCGCGGAAACCCAGCACTTTACGACGCTTTCACGGCGGGAGTATGTGTGACGTAAATGGCGGTCTTTCACTGAGGGGGGATATCCGACTTGGCGTGCGGCATATTTTCCTTACTATTTCAAATCAATCGTGCGACTACGATGGGCATTGTCCATTTGATCGAGCCGCAATCAAACACGAACACATTGTTGATTTACGACCATGCACTCACACCCGTTTAATGTGATATGCGATACGATTGTCATTGGCTAATATGACATTTACATTTGTCCTACATGTCACGTATATGTTGAATGCTATATGGGCCGATTTTATCCTAATGCATCTTTTACGAAATTATCAAACATTATATAATTTCCTACATTACTCATTCATATCCAATGTATCACATAAGCATATATCAACATTTCATCAAACTTAAGCATGTCATGCCATGCAATTAGTACACTTGGTGCTTATGATCAAAATTTCAGCAATGTTGTGAGTACCAAATGTCATTTCCTGGCATGTGATCAGATCATAGACTCAAAGAACTTTTCAAAGAGTCCAAGAACGCGTGAATCGGAGTTCGGAAGAGAAAGATATGGTCATTCGAAGTTGGAGTGCAACAGGGGCCACACTATTGTGCCAGTCACACTTGATGGTGTGCGAGGGTTGCGAGGAACATTTTGGAAACTCACTGCGCAAAGTTTTCAACACAAATTCGTTCGAGGAAGCAGCCCTTTTAGACCGAGTTACAACCTTGTCTCAATTGAAGGACTACAAATGGTATATTCCAATTAATACCACAAAAACATGCCATAAGCACATGACACGGCGCGTGGTCCCAACAAACGAGAACAATAACCGAAAGGATGGAAAGAAACAGGTAGGAAAAATCTCTACACCTCTCTTGGAGCATATTACTTTGTCAAATATACGAGACTTTGCCTTCTGTTGAAGTACACGAGAAGAGCCGATTTTCGGCCGTCGAGCTCTGGCACTCCTTTTCTCCTTCTTTTCTCTCTCTTTTCTTTCCTCTCTTTCTTTCCTTTCTTTCCCTCTCCACTTTTCCCTTCCCTTTTCCTTCTTGTTGCTTCCTTCTTCTATGAACAACTCCCACACCATATTTATAGCATTCTCCATGTGTCATGCATGTTGACACATGGCATGCCATGTGTCACACACATGGCTTGCCATGTGTCCTACATGCATAGGCATTTGCCATGCATTATGAGCCCCGACTATCTCGAAATTCAGCAGTACTGAAAGCGTAAATTTTGTGAGGCAGGCACGGCGATGAGGTGGTTTGATCGTCGAATCTAGCTCGAGTTTTTCAACTTTGTATGTATGAACAAGTTCATCGTGTTTGTTTACCCTTTTTTTTTTTTTTTTTTGGAGAAAAGTTCAAATTTCACCAGGGTTTCTGAATACTACCAAGTCCTTTCTAGGTTTTGATTTTTTGAAAGTCGGTCATTTGCTCTGATGTTGAGTCTTTCTATCATAGACATTTCTCAATAACTGCACCAACCCACTTTCTCCAATAACTATCCATGTCCTTACTAGAGTTTTGTTCCCAAGTAACTTTCCCCAAGTCTCCTCCATCTTCTACCTTTGAGACAAAGTCTCAATATTCTTAGTTGACAGCTTTAACAAAATATTTAAAAATTTCATAAATGTCCCTGGACCTTTTCATGGGCTGATTCTCATGGGCTTGGGCTCTCTCGGATTGGATTGGGCTTGGTTTGGGCTTGATATATCCATTCAGCCCATTCCACTACTAATTAGGTCGAAATATTATTTTTAGTGTCAACAATTGCCCCCCGCATACAATATGGCCCGTGGGCCATGTTTGTATGAAAAGCTTTTAATATGTTAAAAAGTTTCCTTCCCGCTTCTCTCATCATTTTACCATAAGGCTCAAAGTGCAACTTACCCCTTTGGATGTGGATTATTAATGGGAATAGCAAGCCAAAACTCGAGCTCGATTAGACGCGTTGAAAAAGCCTAAAGTAATACCTCGAGAAAAGCCTCCCGCTAATTTTTCTTTCAAACCTCTAGCTTTTGTTCTCCCTTCTCCTAGACAACCGGTTCCTTCTGCATCAGAAAACTCTTCTTTGGGATTTGAAAGGTTCATATGAAGAAATCCCTTTGATTAATGTACCAACCCTTTCACAGTCTCCCCTCTTCATCTTCTTCTCTTTTCTCAACCTCATTCCAGGCCGAAAATCTTTACTACAGTTTCTATTCTTCATCGCCATCACCTTCAGAGTCGAAGTCTCAGAGACCGCTGTCACTCATGCCTTGACAGTTGATGAAGACAATGATGTGGCTGTTGTCGATCTACCAAGAGATAGATACGCTTCTAAACGTTAGCTACCACCACTCTATTGTGTCGAAGGCGACACTGCGGCTCGAACTTGACTCAGGCTATTCTTGCAGATGTCGCTATGAGGGTTTGCGTTTTTTTCGACCATCCTCCACAGCCCAAACTTAGCTCTTGCACTAATGAGTAGATCTGTCCCTTTTTTTCGAAGTGATTTGCAATGAATATTCCATATGAACTCTAAGGGAATATTGAAATATTCATCCTCAATAAAGAAGAAATCAATATCGAATTTTTCCCAGTTTTTAAGAACTAGGAAGGCTTTTCAGTTTTTAGAACTTCAAATCCTTCGTTCTTCAACAAAAGGTCTTTGATAATTAGAGAAATGATCTTTTTTCGATTTTTAGAACTTCAAATTCTTTGTTCTTCATCGAAAAAATCTTTAAAAATCAAGAACCAATCATTTTCAGTTTTTAGAACTTCAAATCATTCGTTATTCACCGAAAAAATCTTTAAACATCAAGAAAAAAAAACATTTTTTTTCGGTTTTTAGAACTTCAAGTCTTTCATTCTTCATCGAAAAAATCCTTAAACATTAAGAAAAAAAAAATTTAGTTTTTTGAACTTCAAACCCTTTGTTCTTTATAGAAAAATCCTTAAGCTTATCGAAAAATCTTTTATCGGTTTTTAGAACTTCATCGAACTCTTCAACCTTACCATTTGATGGACTTGAAGAACTTGCCTTGGGGAATCTAGGTTGGGTCATGCCTACCTAGTAGTTTTAAGAGATTTTCTCGTATACCTTCCCAACATAAGATTGAGAGCTCGAGGTTACCATGGCGATACTTTGCCATTTTAAAATTTTTAATTTTATCAAGAAGTGATAATCGATCTCTTTCAGCTTTCCATACGCCTAATTTCTTCTTATTTCTCCTTATCCATTTTTGACATGATTGGGTAATCTTCCTCAAGGTAAGGGCATTTCTTTACTATTTCTCAACCCATTTTCATTTTTCTTTCTTACCCTTGGTTCGTTGATACTCTTTTCTTGTGATCGATACCTTTACCACCTCTTTCTCCCTTCTTAAGTTTGGGGCGCGAAATAGTTAGAATAATGGCATTTCACATCACGACCTTTCATTTTCCTTTTGACGTCTATTAAGGATACTTCTTGGAAAAGAACTACACGACTGTAATACACTAGCGATCATGGCCTAGACATGCGGGGATTGGATCACTTGGGTGGATAGGTTATCTCCCAATTTCGGGACAACGGGATCATAGGTATTCTGCCTAATTCATTAAGCTTACCAAGGTGAGCGTAACCCTAGATTTGGATTTAATGAGTACCGCCCTAAGGTTTTGGTCCAAGGGTTTGAATTCATTTCTCTTCCCTTTTAGTCCCGCATCTATCACCATGAGGGACATTTCTATCCTTACTGGGTTGCATGTTGAGGGTTTAGAGGCCATGCCTTCTACCATGACCCATCACTTCCTCATCTTGAAGTCTCTTTCCACCTCCCCAGGAAACTTCTTACTCATTCACCATATAGGAAGTGTGAACTTCTAGCAGAGATTCCTTCTCTTAAGAGCACATAGAGAGTTCTTATGGGTTCTTAACTTCATTTGTCTTTTTCTCCATTAGGATAAGCCTTCCATGGAATATCTTTCTGGTTGGGAGCCGCCGTGGGCGACCCTATCTTTGTTTGCCATTTTCCTAACCTCCTTGTACCCGGGCCATGGAGCAGTATGTGACGAGGTAGTAGGGTGGGATGAGCCATTTGGTTTGTACAAATCTAGCTCTTTGCCTATTTCCCTAAGATATCAGATATTGATTCTTTCCTCTCCATGCCTTTGGGTCTTATTGCGGCTCGATCATTAGGGTGTTATCTACGGACTCCACTTTCCCTCTCATTTTTCTGAGCTTGGCAGACCATTCTTTATCTCAATTGTACCTAAAGGTTGAAACAATTTCCTACCCATCCTAGCAGCAGATCTTAAGTTCTTCCATCCCTTACTTACTGGAATTTAAATATCCCTTAGCATTCCTCAGCACAATTTATATGGTTCTAATCTTTAAGGGTTGTTATGCTTTTTCTCCTCAATTGTCTTCTTCTTCTATAGTTCTCTTACCTTATTTGTCCTACTTGTGGGCTCGATGGTTTGGATTTACTCAGTTTATCCCTTCATTCCCTACCTTACCTTCAGGATCACCTATTATAACCTTAGTAAGTGTGACGATCTTGCAATTACCTATAGCCTCGGTATTATGCTATCGAGATGCTTAAGAATCCTTCTCTTTAGTGGTCGTTGATTTGATGATCTCATCAGTTCCTACCTTTCTTTCTTAGGTATATGGATTTTATTCATTGGTTCTTGCATTCAGTTCTTTGTCTTTCACCTTGATCTCTAACTTTGCTTTGTGTTATGTAGGTTTTTACTTTCTCTTTCCAGCCAACCTATTGCAAAATTGAAAAAGAAAGGGGTTAGCGATATAAACTCTGCTATTGAAAGCAATCCTAAACTGGTTGTAGTGAAGAATACCTCCTCGAACCGAGCGGAGATCTCATGGATAGCTCTGTTGAATTTTTATGTGGCACCTGCAATTTATTGGCTGGATTAAAGGCGAGGAAGTATCGTGCGAGGGGAGAGAATGTAGTGCACACGAGGATGGATCAAAGGCAAGGGTGGGTTCAGCGGCCTTTGAGGGAGGCCATTCCTCTAATGATATTTCAGAATCAAAAGATGGCCATTTTCAGTGGTTGGGGCTGTGAAAGCGAGCTCCTGCGGCCCCTTCTACCTTATGTTCCTTCGATGAACACTTTACCTTTCCTTTACTTCTTTTTTATCAACTTTCAGGTTCCTTACTTTTGTCTTTCTCAAGTATCTCCCTAGTCTACTTTGCATCTTAAAGCATGAGCAATTCCTTCCCTGGATCTTTCCTTTCTGGCCTAAGCCACTCCTCATGTTGAGCCACCATCTAAACCTCTGTTGAACCGGATGTAGTTGTTTCTCTCTCCTTGTTGTTAAATGTTTCGGTTGAGCTTAGACCTTATAAAGTATCGATATCGAAAAGATGCTTTTCACGTGGCTATGGAAATGTTACAATCAACTTCTCTTGAACCTAAGGCTGGGGCTTTCATTTCTAGGGTTATACACCATGCTCCTAAGGTATTTTCTTCCATTGAGCATGTGGTAAAGGAGAATGTTCAAGTGATGTTTGAGTTGGAAAAAATTAAAAGAGAAAAATATATGAGCAATCTAAGCTATCTACTGACTAGAGCATCCAGTGATTAGAGGAAGTAAAAGTTGAGTATCATGCCCAGGAAGAGCGAATCAGATTGTTAGTTGAAGAAATGGAGTGAGAAAAAGCCAAGTTGTCTTCTCTGATGCGACAATGTGAGGTTCTTCATGCTTAAGGCCTAAAGCACTAGTAAAAGATCATTTCCTTGGGTGATTTTCTATCCTCTTTGAGAGGAAAGACTGCTGATTTGACTTCCCAAATGTAGTAGATTGATGCTTCCCGCCAAAAATGCTTGAGGTTTTGGGACTTTTTGAGATCTTTTGATTTTTCTAAGATCTGACCTCTCACCACTTTAGACATGGTTATTGATTTTGACATGGCCCTGGACATTGTCATACTAACTCATCTCTTTTATATCTTTCTATCATACTTTTAGGTAAGTTGAATAATCTTACATTTCTTGATTGATAGCTGCGACCAACGCTGGAATGTTATGTTGAATTGCCCAACATTTGCATAAAAGCAATTGTTGTGTGTAGATCGGTGGCAGCAGGCCCACCTTTGAATTTGTGTTACCACTTAACACTTACACACATGCCAACTATGACTTGTTGCATTAGTGGGCCCAGAGGGTGGCAGTAAGCCTACCTTTAGATGTGTGTGCTTCACAAACACTTTTACGGGCGCACTTCTTACACATGTGAGGCGAACTGGATCCCGAGATGACAGCAGGCACACTTTAGATATTTGTTGAAAAAATTAATTTGAATAACTCTTGGTGTTGTGCTTTTGAGGCAATTTGTTTTAGAAATGTTATATTCCCTCGGTTTGGTGGCCATAGGCCTACTTTATTTATTTATTGTTGTGGTGACTCCGACGAAATCGAGCCTCTTCACTAAATGGTGGCAGTGACCCTCTTACGCTCGACTCACCTCGGTTCTTAAATCCACTTCCATTGAGGTAATGGTTCAACTATAAAAATTCGTAGTTCGACTGCGATTATGGATGCGAAAACAAGATGTCATAGTCCTCAATCATCTCCTTGGGTCATAGTCACAACCATACTGCAAGATTATTTCCATAAGGTGTTGTGGTTGCACATGACGTAGTGACATGGAGAAGCAATTTCGTGATGTGAAGCAGCGTGCGTGTGGAGAAAAGCTACGCCCGGCTTTGTTGCTTTACAAGGGTGTCTTTGTGATCACGAGCACCTTAAATCCATGACATACGAAGGCTATGACATTTTCCATTCTTCATCTTCATCACGATGAGCACTTCCTTTGTCATGACGAGTGCCTTCGTTGTGATGTACGACACTAACGTCGTGGCATTTTAAGTCATGAGACTTAGCAACTTATTTCTTTGTTCTTTTATCAATTTCCTTCGATTTTCATTCTAAAACTATCAATTTGATGCTCTCTGTCACATCGCGACATGGATCTTTATTGATTTTTTCCATTTTGCTCGCAGGGATAACCTATCTCTTGGTGCAATGATGTAACAAGTCCAATTATTTATAGAAATCTTGCATTTAAATGTATATAGTATTTCTAAAGCCCACTTTCCTTTACTCGATTCAACATGAGGGGCTTATTTTCTCCAATCTTAGAGTGATTATGATACCTTGTCATGAACTTGTCAAGTGCTTTGTTGAGGGGGAAATATGTGTACCTTGTCTTTGAGCTAACTCATTCACTTGGATATTTTTGCTCCTATTTCCCTAATCTTGATGTGATCAAGAAGTCTTCCTTGGGGAATCAGTCGGGAATCTTGAAGAAGTTTATGTTTTGAGGTAAAGTGGCCAAAGGCTAACTTTACTGCCTCAAATCTTATCTTGGAATTGGTTTCATACCTATAGTGATCAAGGGACCAACTTTAGGAATTGAAGGTATAAGGTAGAAAAGCATGAAAGTGAGGAAACCATTGACTAGGAATTCTGTCAGCAGATTACATTTATATTTATTTCTCTGACACTAAATAATCTTGGACTGTTTGTGAGATTTTTAGATCGAGAAGAGGTAACAAGAACACCCTTTGAGAAATCGGTGTGCGATGAATGAAATAGCCAGAAGCCACTTTATCACTAGGTCATCCCCATATTTCTCTAGTCTAAAGTGGTCATAGAATTTTACTTTTGGAGGGTGATGACTGCAACGAAGCCGTTCTTGGGGAAAAGCCTTTATTTAGGATCAATAGGGATCACAAAGCCTACTTTAACCTTCCCATCAAAGATCAGTATCTACTTCCCCATATTTAAAGTGGTCATGGGACCTACTTTATTTATTCATAAAACAATTGAGGGTATAACAATAATGACATTGAGGAATACAAAAAAGGTTTGAGCATTGAGTGGCCAAAATAGGCTACTTTATTACTTAAAGTAATTACTATGAATAGTTTCCCCAATTCCGAAATGGTCAATGGGACCTATTTTACTTGTTATTTCCTCATTCCCTACCTTGGTTTTTCTTGGTATCGACATTTCCTGTGGGGAAAGTATTTATTAGTACTTCTCATTGATGAACCTTTTTGTGTGGCTCGTCTTCAAAGGCTTGATAGCGTATTAGGCATTTTGGGCAATACTTGGTGAACTTTAGTGGTCTCTTGATTAAGGGTATTTCCTAGTCTATCTTAACATCGATCGGCGACACTACGCTTCCAGCGAGCTCCACTTTCTTCAAAACTCTTTCCTTTTGACCAGCTTGTTATAAGCCCAGTATTGGATCATGATGTGAGGTGGGATTCTTGTAATCATTTCTAAATAAAAATGCTTCAAAAGTTCCATCATAATGGCTCACTATATTTGCATCAAGGCCTTTCTACTCGAGATACCCTTAGAAGAAGGAAGCTAGCACCTCCTTTCGAAATACTTTAAATCTTGCCAGTGTGTTGAAGTAAGACACCTATAGAATCTCTCTTAAGTTCTATAAGCCCATAAAGGTCTTAAATAAAATTATTGTGCCAATCTCTGGGATTATCCTACAACATCTTCTCAGGATGTACGATACCTTATTGAACTACGCCTAGCCTGCTCTTGGCGTAAAAGGAGTGGATTTGATGAGTTGAATGTCATAGTCCTTGGCGAAATAAGTCTCATCTCATCCCACTGATGAACATGGTGCCTTGGTAAGTTGTAAATAGATTAAGGAATTCTTAATCCCCACATGAATGATGTTCGCGGTAAATTAGATCACATCCTTAAGCTCACCTTGCACGAGGTGCCTCCGCCCATTTAGTAAGTAGTTTGTAACAAGCCCAAGATGAGAAGTTATGTCCCTTTGATGAAGTTGGTGGGTGCGCTTACGAATTAAGTCCATGGTCCATCCTCTGAAAGGCCATGGCTTCACAATTGAGTGTAGTTCCACAACAGGTATCCTCAGCCCTTGGAGTAATTGATGTAGTCACTTAGGATGGTTGGCCAAAAATAGCCATTTCTCCTAATTAGCCATTGCATTTTTATTCCAGCTTGATGGGCTCCACAGACCCCTTCATGAAGTTATTTCATCACTTCCATGTTGTCTGGGAATGATAAACATCTGAGTAGTAACTCATCAAGTCCATTTTTGTCTGATTTCACTTACAATAAGACAGGATTCTATGATTGAGCTTTCATACTGAGGGACCTATACATTAGGATCTTTTTAAATACTCGATCTTAATTCTCGATCTGCCAAACATTTTCATTTGTATTGACGACTTCTAATCTAATTCCCCTTTTATAAATTGAAGGGTGATTATTTTTTCCTATCATAATAAGCTTGAGTCAATTCTTTACTCATTTTTCACACACGAAATTTACTTTTGTAACTCATCGGCTTCCCAGTGATTCACACAGGCACATATTCAAAATCTACGAAGTGAAAAGAATATAACAATTGAGTGGAAGTAGTTGTTGCATTTATATTCCCCTATTAGCTGCCGAAGCACTAATTGAGAGTCCCCAATGATGTGTACCTATTGTGCTCCAAGTTCCATCAAAATTTCAAACGATCACTAAGCACCATATTCGACTTGATTGTTGGTGCAGAACGAGTTGACAAATAGGGTAGTCTTTATCTCTTTTCATTAGATGATTACTATCCCGGCTCGATGGATTTCTCGGAATTGCTAGAACATCGACCTTGAATCGAATTAAGCTTTCTGCTTGTACCAATCACAATTCACATCATTTTTAGGTTGGATTCTAATGAAGGATGATCGACCATAAAGTTAGTAGAGCTTGCCCTTGGTGATTTATGTGGAAAAATAGACTAAGGTGAGCGAGCAAAGCGCGAGGGACCATTTCGGGTCGATAATGATTAAGAATTAAGCCTTAGCATGTATTTCATCAAGTCGATTTGGAGACCACATACACTTGAGACTTGATCAAGTAATGTCTTCATTTTTGTACACATGTGTAAAGTGTAAGGCCAAACATAACTTCTCCCGATGGGTGTATACCTTGTCTGCATTGAATTTAAGGCTTTACTCAAATGAACAACCCGCTTTCTTGCCTTGACATTATTTTGTGCCCAGGCATCATATGAACTCTTTTGCAGCGATGAATGAGAGTTTGGTCGCGGAGCCCTCGGAGGTGGCACTAAAACAAGGGGTTTAGAAAGGTAACCTTTGATTCCGTAAAGGCATTTTGCACGGTGTTGTTCTACCATTTAAACTCTTCCAATTCTTTCAGTTTGATTAGGTTGGAGAATACTTTAGTCTTCCCTGCCATAATTTTTGAAGTTCTTTTTATTTTGAGGAGCCTTGGTTGAAATGATAATCTTGGATTTATTTTGATCCATTTCCACTCCTCTTTGGTGAATCGGAAACACTAAAAAATTTCTAGCTTGAACTCCAAAAGCACATTTAAGTGGATTGAGTTTTAGTTGATGGAATCTCAACATTTCAAAACTTTTCTTTAAATGATTCACATGTTCGATGGCTTTGTTAAGATTTAACCCGCATGATGTCATCGTATATATCTCCATGCGGTGGTGCATATCATGAAATATTGATTCATGGCCTTTATTAGATTGCCGTTTATTATTTCAGCCAGAAGGGCATGACTAACCATTCAAATGTTCTGAGGAACGAGACATGTGAAGAGTCTTAGATATATCATCGATAACTATTGGAAGGTTTGGTTATACCCGAGGAAAAATCATCCATGATGAATGATAAACCATTATTTGCGGTGGAATCCTTAACATGTATCGACAATTGGCATTACATATGTGTAAGTGGCGATAATTTGGTCTAAAGTCTTACCTGAGCTTTGAGTTTCCCATTCTTACTAAATCCACGGGAATGATGTTTGCCTTTCATTCTCGTGGAAATTACGATGAATTTGGCCTTAACTCTCGACCTCCTGTTTCACCTTTAGCTTTACATCCTTAGATGTTCTTCTAGGTGATTAAATCAGATTCAGCTTCGCTTGATAAATGATAGTGTTCCACGAGCTTATATTGACAACGGCATCTCGTCATAATTCAACAACGTCTTTGAACTCTGGCGTATTTGCAATAATTCCTTCTTTCAAGTCAGAAGATAGCAAGTAACTGTATAAAAAAGTAATCTCGGCTCTTCCATAATGTATAGGTTCACTTCCTCGATAGGTTGTGTACTTGAGGCTGCGTGTCTTCAAAATTAGAAGGGGCTTGCTCCAAATCCTTCATTTGTATTTCTTCATCTTCTTTATATACATCCTATTCAAAAATCATTTTAGCCCCATAAGTGTCTTGGAAGTGCTCTTCTTGATCACTTTCCCGCGATGCAATTTGCATTTTCGTTTTGAATATGGCGATTGTAGTTATTGTCTTTTTCTCTTGAGAATGATCGATCGTAAATCGATCTCCCTTGAATTAGGCAGCTCATCGGCACGTAAAAACACGATTATGATGCTAAGAGTTTGGTCGCATCCTTTTAGATTTCCACAAAGCCCTTTAAATTCATGTATGCTTTCCTTGTGACTCCATCTTTCCTTCTGCTAGTGAACTTGATCGGACCAAATTCCTGATCATAATACCTGGCTTCAACAGTGCCGGTAGCCGCTATGAAGGGTTGCTTATCAGCCTACACCACTTCCACTTCCACTTCCATTTCCACTTCATTACCCTTCCAAAACAGTCAGAACTGGTGAAGAGAGGATGACACACACCAATTGGCATAAATCCAGTCTCTCCTTAGTAAAATGTTGTAATTTACAGTAGAGTCTATCACAAAGAAGGCAGATAATGAAGTTTTGCTACCAACAGTGATATCTATAGGTAGTATCCCCAAGGTCTTGGATACTTATCTAGTAAAAGTAAATCGACCACCTCTCATTTCTATCATATCCTTAATGCTCCTTCTAGAGCTCTCAACATCCTCAATAGCATTACATTTACCATTGATCTATTATCTATCAATACCTTGGACACTAGTCTGCCATTGAGATGGGCTCTTACGTACAAAGTCTTTATGTGCCTCATCATTTCCACAGAGGGTTTCTCAAGTATCACCTTATGGGGTTTGCATTTCTTAGTTATAATGACACCGTGGCACTTTATCTCCCTATCTTAGGGTGTTTCCATACCTCCACTAAGTTTTCTCTGCCTTTTTACTTGAAATAGTTGGCAATGTTAAAGCGATCTGGAACAATTTAAAGAGATAGGGATTTCACCTATTAATAAGGCCTCCATGTCCATCCCTTCATCTATACTGCTCATTGACTCCATATCCTCAATAGCTTTCCTCCCAAACTTTGTTTTTTTGGAGCTATCAACCATTCCTTCCTTCAATTTCTCTAACTCAATGGCATCTTCCTTTTGGATTTCCACAAGTACATTAATGAGTTACCTTCTATCAACTGCTCTTTGCCTCTACATCCTCCTTTTTTTAGTCTTGGACAGTCTTTGGGGAAATTTTTTATGATGTACCACATACCACCTTTGACCAGGAGAAACCCTAGGAGGAATGATACACCTCCTAGGAACCCTTTCCATCTCTATAACCCTTTCCCAAGAAAAAACATGTTTGTTTCCCACCATATCTTTTGGAGAAGTGAATTTGTCCTTAGGAAACATCATTTTGAACCTTGGAGAACTAGGTCCATCTCCTGGAAAAATAGGTCTGACTGGAGGAATATGCCTTTCCCACGTCTTCTCCCTTGGAGACATGAAGTTGTCTGCAATCTTCTCTCTTAAGGAAAAGAACCTACCCTTTGCAGAAGTGAACTTACCCCTTGGGGAAAAGTCTCTGCTTCTTGAGGAACATTATCTGAACCTACATTTATCATTCTCCCTTGGAGGATTGAACCTACCCCATGGAGGGGTAGGCCTTTCTACAACCTTTTCTCTAGGAGGAACATATTCATCTTCTAGGGAATTCGTCTTGCCTTTTGGTGAAAATTTCCTTTCCTTAAGGAATTGGTTATACTACTTTATTCCCAGTTGTATCCCTTTCATTGAATTTCTTCTTGATAGAGGATTTGTACAAACTCCAGCCCACTCTTTTTTCAACCTATCATCATGAACCAGACAATATTTTGGGACCCATACCTTTCTTAGAGAGAGTTTTCCCGCATTCTTGAATTCTATTAATGCTCTTAGGTCAAAGCTAGTAGTGTTAATTGACGCTACTAGTAGGAAAGGATCTTCACCAATTTCCATAGCCTCTTTCTTATCAGAACTTAGTATCCACTGTTGATCTGTCTTGTGTGACATTTAAAAACGACATGCATTAGTAGTATGGTTCCATGAATTATGGTGCCTATTGGAGTGCTGCTTAGTTTATCCTTATGCTTTGGGGATCCGGTGGTCTTTAGGGAAAGTAATAAATTTTTCTTTCACCAAAAAATTGAATATTTCCTTTGTCTTTGCTACCTCAAAAGTATATTGGACTTGTGTACCAAAAATTTGTGCCTTCTTCCACAAACCAAGTGCCTTTTCTACCAAAAGAGGACAAGTGACTGTTCCTATAGTAAATAGATCTGCCATTACCACCTCTTGGTTCACCTCTTGACAATAGGTTCCCATGGACTTCTTTCTCCAATAACTTTCTTCCTTGAGCATCTCCTCATACTCTGTCGCATAGTTCTTGACTTCGCCAAAAATCCTACAGAATTTCATACCTTGGAATTTTTTCCTCAACTTCGATGTCCCGAACCTCTTTGGGCCATTTCCGTACTCTGTGTTTGGAATATGGATCTTACATCTATTTCTATCTTCTTGAGCGGGAGATGAACAAATTAAAGCGGTCTCCCCATTTCTTTGAGTCACTTTGGACAGTTCTGCAATGCACACTTTAGGCTCGATACAAGAACTAAGTGTGGAGCGCCTTCCATATCACGCCCAGCCGAATGGAGGTCCTTGGCAATCTTATATACCAAGTGAATGATGCCCCTATCAAAGATTTAGGAAACAAGTCTAAGCTTGAAATAATAGAAATTCTAGTAGTTGGCCAACTCCCCATATTGCACTGTGAATCTAGCAACATGCTCGGGGTGGATTGGTTATTCTCCAGAGAACAAGGAGATATCAGGATCCTGTACCCTATTGGGTAAGGGTTCTCTCTATCATTTATGGTAAGGTTTGTAGAACCCCAAACGGCCAATTTTCCTAAGGCTTGACCCATATAACTCATGCACCGCCTCTCTAATTGCTCATAAATATGGTACTAGGGCCGGTTGCCCAAAAGGCTATTGAGGAACTTGTTGAACCTGTTAACCCCTGTTGCCATTTACTCCTGTAGGTGGCTGCATGATTCCCCCCGAGCCTCTATTGAAAGAAAAGCCCCTTTCATATGCTCCAAGCTATGTAAGTGGGTTAGTCTAAGCAAAAATCCTTAGAGGGGTCGTGGCACTGGCTGCATTAGGTCTTTCCCCTACTGTGACACCCCAAATCTGGGGGTCCCGTTGACAACCCGTCAACTTGTGGAATTCCTATGGATTTCGGTTTACCAGATACCACATGGTTGTGTCCCATTTATCGGGATCCATATTTCCATAAAAAATCGGGTAGAGTCTCCTTTGTTCGGGAAGCTCTACCCAACATACAACCTATATAACAGTAATCCATAAGAGTTTATTTCAACACTCTTATATTGAACATGTATTAAAACTAACTTGTTCTAATATAGTTTACCCGGCACCACCTCAATATGTCCCTTTACTGAGACCCATTCATTCATATTTAAATAAAAATATGAAAATTAATAGTTAATGACAGTTTATAAGAGTCTGATCATGGCCCTCTTACCATAATTACATACACGATTATTTATACAATAGTCCAAAAATTTAATTACAAATCTTTTTACATACATGTGCATAATCGGCCTTCTTCGTAAGCACGCCCTCGTGGACATACCGTCTCTGTACACCACTGTGCACGAAAGGGGTCCCACAACGAATGAACAATGCGATAAAAATTCTCCTCTGAGTTCTCCGCCTAAAATGCACATGCAATAGTATAGAAACATCAAACCATATTCCATATAAATAGTGCAATCTATATGGAATGTTCAGTGTCATGCATGAGATAAGACTCCTCGTGCCCACAACCCGAGTCTGAGCCGACTCCTCACACACCTGCGTAAATTAGAAAAACCGGAGTCATTGGTGTTTCACCCAGTGTGGCTCCCAAACCATTGGACTACCCTCCAATTTTTAAGTTATCAAATCCCGTGTGTTTATTTGATGAATTTCCGGGGTCTCACTGCAGGCTTCGCATCGCCTTCCGACACTTTCGTGAACTTTCATCGCCGGGAATCATGTCTAACCGTAAATAAAATTTGGGTCTTTCACCCTGAGGGGGATCTGCCCCATCTTGCTTCACCTAAACACACGTGATTTATTATTATTATTGTTTCACGGCCAAGTAAGTCTCGATTTGGGCGTTGTCGGAACTGCGAGCTCACCACATTCACGGGAATGGTGAATAACAGTACCATGCACACACACCCGACTCGACGCGATGTGACGGTATATAGAGGAAATACATGATCTTGCGTGCATTTTCTTCATGTTACATGTATATATGAGTCTTTACATGAAACATTAATACACCGCCGAACAATTATAATTTGTACGTATAATTTACATCCAACATTAATACACCATGGACAATTATGATTTGTACATATAATTTACATCCATGCAATCTATGTTAATACATCAAATAACATATATTAACATGATTTTTACATAGAACAACATGTTATTTAATCTTTCATGATAACCGCACGCAAAATGAAACGACCGAATCTCGGATCCACATAAAACAGGGCACCTCTTAGTCCCTTCACGGTTCGTCACCGAATTATTAGGATAACAAGACACACCACAAAACCCGCAGACATCAATCTCGGGATCAAAACCAAATCGAACTCAATCCAGCGCGCAGCAGTTCTAAAATTTTGCTGGTATCGACACTTGATCAGAAAATTCAACCAAGGCTGTCAACTTGATCTGAAATCCAACCCGGACTGTACGAAAATAGTCCCAAAAATTCCTAAAAATTCCCTACACTCGATCCAAAAATCGAGGACTAAAAATTTAAGGCCTTTCGGCCTCTTAGCCCGATCTGACCATTAAATAACCTTTAGGCTGAAAAATGCACAGTAGGAAAATTCCTGCCTCGTGAGTTTTATTGAAACTCAAAGATTTTGGTGTGCCAGTGTAGCCCTCGTTGTGTGGATCAACTTTGCTATGGCCACAGACAAAACCTACTTGTCCCCAGTAGATCTTAGAGAAAAGAAAAGAAATAAAAAATTAAAATAAATTCTCTCTCTAGCTCTCTCTCCCTCGAACCTCCTCTCCTCCCTTTTGATTTATCCATTTTATTATTATTATTATTATTATATTATTATTATTATTATTATTATTATATTATTATTATTATTATTATTATTTTAGATACATGGTTCATATTAGCCCAATTGGTCAGTTTACCCCAAAATAATTTATTTCTTCCAGTTCACTTTATTTTAAATTAACTTAGCGAGCCATTTCTAACTTCCGAGATCTTGTAAAAATCTCGTCGCAAGTCATTGATGAACACATCGCGGAAAATTGTAAAATATTCCGCTTATCTCAAAATTCGACGAAACTTTTCATGGTCGCTAGATTTCACGAGACGAATTTAACGGCGCAGTCCATTTCGTCATCCGAGATCTAGATAATTTTCTAAGCTTTCCTGAACCATTCTAGTAATTTATTATTATTATTTTCATTTTGTCATTTTTGAAAATTTCTAATTTTCCCGAGTTTTACATTCTTCCCCCTTAACAGAATTTCGCCCCCGAAATTCACACATACTAGCACACACAAACACATGCATATGCAGTAATATTCTAATGCCAAATATTAGACCACCCACCTCCATCCTCAAATAGGAAAGGATATGTGGCCCGCATTGTGTCCTCGCGTACCCACGTTGCTTCCTTCACTCCTCGGTGTTACCACAACACTTTTACTAACCGCACTGTCTTGCGTCGCAAAATGTTATCCCGGCTATCTAAGATACGCATTGGTCCCTCCTCAAAGGTCCCATAAGTGTCCATGATTTATCTCTCCCCGATCACTTTACACATGGTAGTTTTGGTAGTATTTTCGAACATAGAGACGCCGAGAACACCTTATGGACGCGATAAACTCCGGTGGTAGGCGCCAGTAGATATACAGTTGTGCCCACCCTCTTCTTAGTACCACCGAAGGCCCAATATACGTGGCTTCCCTTTGTACGAGATCTGACCCAGCTCTCTTGGCGTCGCTTGAAGGCGTGATCACCACCTCAAACTCTGAGGTCGCGCCGATACGTTGGCGTGATAGCTCTTTTGCGGCTTTGATCCGTAGAAGGCACACGTATCAAACACACCTTCAAAGGTGTCTCTGTCGGTCCAGGACCGATTGATGGAACTCTCTCCTACCTTTGTCCAACAAATTGGGGTTGACATGGCCTCATATAGGCCTCATAGGGTGCGTAGTCACTCGCCTGATAACTGTTGTTGTAGGCGAATTCCACTAAGGGTAAATGCTCTTCCTAGCTACCCTTGAGATCTAGGACACATGCACGCAACATGTCCTCTAAAATCTGTATGGTCCTCTCCGACTAACCATCTTTCTGAGGATGAAAAGCTGTGCTCATCGTCAACTGTGTCCCCATGGCCTTTTGGAAACTCTTTCAAAAGTGTGTCGTAAATCTAGGATCCGTAACCGATCACGATGAGATTGATACTCCATGTAAGCGGGACAATCTCACGGTCTTATAGCAAGAAAAGAAATTCTCAGGTGTGAAGTGCGTCCATGGCTAGAAAGTGTGTTGACTTAGTGGCTTGGAGTCCAACATAACCCATCTGACATCATGCCTCCGCTGATTGTGCGTAGCAAATTAGGTCACAAAATCCATCGTGACATGCTCCACTTCCACTCGGCTACCTTTAATGTTGGAGTAGCCCCTGCGGCCCGATGCTCCTTTGCCTCTTGGCACGTAAGTGTTGTCGAGCAAAATCTCAGCGTGTCGCCTTCATTCCCACTCCCGATATGCTGCGGCGAGATCTCGGTACATCTTAGGTGCCACGGATGCATAACAAATTGGGAAGCAGTGCGAACTCCACGAGGATCTCCTCTCCTTATATGTCAATTGGAACCTGAGTCCTATGCAAGACTACCATCTTTGTGTGGATGGTCACAGCTGTCACCCAGGAACGTGATGCTGATCCACTGATGGGCCGATATCTGCAACGTCTGTCCTTGGGACTCAATCACCCTACTCGGTAGGGATGGCATAATACCAGCTCCTAGCACTCCACAGGCCTAATCCAGCGCTCTTGCGACTAAAGCGTCCCACGGTCTCGAGCATCTTCTTGCCACTCCCAGGGAGGCTACACTAGTCGGTACTCCTCGTGACTTTAGTGACGGCATCCCGGCCACTACATTTATACCTGAATGTGTGCAAAGTGAAGTCATAATCCTAATGATACTCCATCCCTCCAAGTTGCCTCATGTTGAGGTCCCGTTGTGTGAAAATATACCTTGGACTCTTGTGGTTTGAAAATACCTCAAAATGCTCACCATACAAATAGTGGCGCCAAATCTTTAAGGCAAAGACTATGACCGCTAACTCCAGATCATGTGTAGGGTAATTCTGCTCATGATTCTTTAGCTGTCTAGAACCATAAGCCACAACCCTCTCGGACTGCATCAAAACACATCCCCCCGATTTGTCTCACAGGGCATCCTGATACAGTGTACCTCTCTGTCCACTGTTTCAAGACTATCGAGAATAGAAGATTTGTAGTAAGCCTCATTTTCAATTCCTGGAATGTCTTCTCACAAAGGTCATCCCACTCAAACTTGACCCCATACGAGTCAATCCTAGTCATAGGTCTTGCTAGTCAAGGAGAAATCCTCAATCGATCTATCTCCTATAAAACCTGCCAATCCCGAATGAGTATCTCGGCGACTTGGCCTCTCGACTCAAGCATTCCTCTACGCTATCAGGTCTGCGACACACTGAAGCCGACCGATATGTCCAGAATCTCTCACCTCGATAAGCCAAAACTTCTTCTTTGGAACTTGGCATACAATTGATGGTCCACTACGAGTGCACAGGAGAACAATTCCATAAATGATCCGTACTCTCACTCATCTGGGAGTAGATCGAATGTAAGTCAACCAAAGACCACAACAAAGCCGATCTAAATGAAGTGAAATACCCTGGCACATGAGATCCATGAATGTCGTTGGCGCATTTGTCAACCCGAAAGGCATCACTGTGAACTCGAAATGCCCATACCACGTCTTAAATGTTGTCTTGGATAATAGTCTCACAACTCTCATTGATAATTGGTGCGAAAGGTGCATCTTGGAGTGGGCTTCGCCCTTTCAGCTGATCAAACAAGTCATCAATCCTCGGTAAGGGATATCGATTCTTGATCGTAACCCTATTCAACTGTCAATAATCAATACACAATCGAAGAGTCTTGTCTTTCTTCTTCTCAAACAGAATCGGAGTGCCACGGCAATTCGAAGTGCCGTACAATAAAGCCCTTATCTAACAATTCCTAACGGTTGGGCGTTGAGTTCTGTAACTCCACGGTGCCATCTATGAGGAGTCGCCGAAATGGGCGACATACTGGGAGTGTAACTCAATGATAAAGTCCACATCCCCTGCGGGGAGGTAATCTGACGCTCATCGAAAAGACATCCTCATTGCTTCATGAGCCACTTCCGAGGTAGACTTCGATTTCCTATCTTGCCCATAGTCCTCCAGGGTAAGTCTTGCTAGCCAACCCATCAATTGTCCCTCCCATGCGGATTAGGTGCGCGATAGGGTAAGCATCATGCTTCTCCCTCTGGCGTAACTTGCAAATAACATCACGTGTGTGGCGGTAACCCTCGATCTGTCCAATGACTACTCTATGGGCCGTCGACGGTCCATCCACAGAATGACCTCGAGCCTTTCAGGTATGTCACGACCCTCGGGTCCACGGTGATAGAATCTAAGATCTCTAACTCACAAATCACGATATATCTAATCGACACTCACCCTAGTTCTGGGAGGAATTCATACAACAAGCTTTCCAAGGTTTCAACCTGCAATCTGACTTTCTCACATTATGCATGATAAACATGAATATGATCCATCGAGTATTTAAACAACCTCTTGTGAGAAAAGCGATGCCCATGTCGGACACAGTGCGCAAGCTGATCTGTCGTGCCCTTCGGCGTCAAGCGCCCTGGGTCCACTGATGCGGCTTGGAAGTCTTGGCCTCGACCTTCGACCATTACCACAGGCCTCTACGGCTATCTGTATAATGAAAGGTGCTGTCACATTCCCACAAGGCGATCTTGGTCCCTCTAGCCTGCACTAGGTGAGAAGGAACAAATTGTGTCACTTTGTCCCATGATGGCAGGCTGCGCCGTGAAGCCTAGGATCCATGCCTCGATTAAGGCGATCCAGCTGCATATCCGGTGATGTGATAGAAGCATGTCATTTCTGGCTGGCCACTGTGCCCAGGACGCTCATGGGACATAAGTCGCTGTCTTTCCCCAAACTCAAGAAAGTGAGTCCTTCCTCTTCCACGATTTTTCGCATCCTAAATGCCCGTCGTCCTCCATCTCTCTCTCTATGGCCAGGCTTTGTCCCGACCATAGAGTCCAGATGTCTGTGGCGGAGACCAGCGATCTTGCCTTGAATGGAAAACTTAAGTCCATTCTCAAATCTCCTGACCTTGGCCATATCTGTGGCCACATAGTCATCAGCAAAACGTGTCAACTCGGTGAATCTGGCCACATACTCCATCACTGTCATCGTTCCCTGCTTCAGCTCTAGGAACTATTGGGCCTTTGCATGTCTAGTAGTGGCCGAAAAATACTTGCTCATAAAGAGCCCATGGAACTCTACCCAAGTCATTGCCTCTAAATCTCTAGAGGTCTTAACCCAATCCCACCACACTTGAGACTTACCCTTTACCTGGAACGCATCTAGCCTGATCTTGGCCACATCGGAGGTAATATCCATAGCCTCCAATACCTTCTCAATATCACAAGACAGTAGTGCAGTCATTAGCAAGATCCCTCCTTGTAGCGTCGGAGGATGATGTGACTTAAGCCTCTAGGAGTTACTCGGACCTCCTTACTACTAGTTGCACTTTGCTTTTGTGCGATGGCAGCAACTATAACCCCGATAAGCCCTAAACAAGGCACGGTGGTCAAAAAGCAGTGGTGCTAACACCGCTTTCGTGAGCGACCTCGTCCCCGTCGCCGACTTGCCATCTATGTCAAATGTGACAAACTTTATTAATTTCATTTCGATCTAACTAGTAACGCATGAAAATTGCTAATGAACGACATCCATGGAATTGACCGTTCACCACCTAAGTTGTGCTGGTTAGCAACTACTCCTTTTATTTATTTCAATAAAATTCAAAACTTTCTTGGTCATTTCGTTTTTCGAACCCCTAAGGTTATAGTTCCTAACCTTAGCATTCCACTTTTTTTCCTATATACATTATGTCATGTATATAATTTTCCGCGCAATAACCATGCAATCACATTTCACATATACATCATATCATTATATGTTTTCCCGTAATGTGTAACACCTGATCGTAATCCTGAAACATGGAACCTGACATAAAAACACACCATGGATGCAGTGGTCTAAACCCGTCCCATGAATTCCTAGGTATTAGTGTACCTAAATTCCGATATCAAGCTATGACGCTGGCATCAATTTCACCACAATAGTTGTGGCCTAAACCCATGTCCCTCAAACCCTAGGTACTTGTGTACCTAGGTTACGACATCACATCTTTGTGACACGAAATCCAAAGGTCCGTTGACAACCGTCAACTGGAATTCACAGTTCGGTTTGCGATACCACATGATTGTGTCCCATTTATCGGGATCATATTTCCACAAAAATGGGCGAGTCTCCTTTGCTGGAGGCTTCTGACATAAGAACCTACATATGATAATATATAGAGTTTATTTCAACACTCTTATATTGAACATGCTATTAAAACCTTGTTCTAATATAGTTTACCTTTTTTTCCATCTCAATACGTCCCTTTACCGGGACCCATTCATTCATATTTAAATAAAAATATGAAAGTTAACGATTAATGGCGTTATAAAGTCAGATCATGACCCTCTTACCATAATTACATACGACTATTTATACGATAGTCGAAAAATTAATTCCAAATCTTTTTACATACATCTAGGCCCACATGTCGGCCTTCTTCATAAACACGGCCTCGTGGATGTAGTCTCCTATCACCCACAGCCTGAAAGGGGTCCCGCAACGAGATGAGTAATGCCCGAGTGAAAAATTCTCTCTGATGGCTACTCAGCCTAAAATGCACATGCGATAAGCGTACATAAAACATCAAACCATATTCATATAAATAATGCAATCTTATATGGAATGTTCATTATCATCGTAGATGAGACTCCTCATGCCTGACTTTAGTCTGGCCAGAGCTCCCTCCACTGCAGCGCGAGTGAAAAACCAGTCATTGGTGTTTCACCCGATTACTTAAACCATTAGACTACCCTCGATTTTAAGTTGTAAATCCCATTTTATTTGAGCTGCTTATTTTTTTTGAGGTCTTATAACCGCATCACCTTAGACACTTTACGTGAACTTTCATCAGCGGAATCATGTCTGACCATGAATAAAATTTGGATCTTTCACCACGAGAGGATCTGCCCCATCTTGCTTCTGAAAACACGTGATTTATTATTGTTTTACCCAGCGAGTGAGTCTCAATTTTGGGCGTTGTCCATTTAAGAGCTCACCACACATTCACGAATGGTGAATCTTGTACCATGCACACACACCGAGCTCGGCGATGTGACCGTGCGTATGAAATGCATGATGTCAGTCATTTCCTTCATGTTACATGTATATATGAGTGATACATGACATTAATACACCATGGACAATTATAATTTGTACATATAATTTGCATCCATGCAATCCGCGTGAACCATCCGATAGCATATATTAACATGATTTTTACACACAACTGACATATTTATTTAATCTTTTACAACAATAACACACAAAATGGTCCAAATCTCGGATCCACATAAAACAGGGCATCTCTTGGTCCTTCAGGTTGAATCACTTAGAATTATTGGGATAACAATACACCCTGAAACACAACGGACATTAGTCTCGGGATCAAAACAATGTGAACTCGATTGACGCAGCAGTTCTGAAATTTTAGCGTGCAGATGTCGACAATAGTCGAAAATTCAGTATAAGCGTAAAACGAGTCGAAATTCAACGAACTGTCAGAAAATAGTCTGAAATTCATACACTTAGTCGAAAAATTGAAGTGAAATTTAAGGCCTTTTCTGACCTCTTAGCCATTCCCAAACCAATTAAATGGCCTTTATTTGTGATCTTGTAGTAAGTCTCTATCGTGGAGGTTTGCTCAAAGTCGAGATTTTGGAGTCGCGCGTGGCCTCGTTGCGTGGATCGGCTTAGCTTTCGGCAGATGAAAACCTACGATCCGATTTCCGTAGATCTTAAAGAGAAGAAAAGAAAGAAAAAATTAAAATAAATTCTCTCCCCCCGCTCCTCTCCTCCCTTTTGATTTTATCCATTTTATTATTATTATTTTGAATACATGGTTCATATTGCTTCATTCGGGTCCGTTTTTCCCCCAAAATAATTTATTTCTTTTCATTTCACTTTATTACCCAAGTGCTTAACCCAAGCCATTTCGACTTAGAGATTTTAAGTAAATCTCGTCCACCTTGACGGCTTATCATCGAAAAATCGTAAAATATTTAAACATCGAGAATTCAACAAAACTTATGCAGGTCACTTGGGAGGTTACTGCGAGGCCAAATTTAACAGCCTTGATCGGGTTAAGTCATCCGATATCTGAGTACAAGAGCTACGAACCATTCTAGTAATTTATTATTATTATTATCATTTTTCCATTTTTGAAAATTTCTAATTTTCCCGGGTTTTACACCTACTATGTTCTCCAAAGTACCAACCTGTCTCCTATGGGTAGGAAGGTTTCTAATCTCTACTTGCATAGTGAGCGGTGAAATTCACCAGCTTCTCATAAGTTCTTAGAATGCTGCCTACCCCCCTGAGTTCGTTAGGAAATTGTCTTTCAGGCTTAAAAGCAACTTCTTGCCTTGGTTTCCCCCTTTCTCTAAGGTTCTTTAGGATGGGTTGAGATTCCTGCTGCATTTCTTCCATAAAGGTAGTCATGATCACACGCTAGCTCTTTAATTCTTACATGAGAGCCTAAAATTCATTAAATTAATGTAGAAAGAATAAATGCATCAAGCATTCACATAGCAATAACTAAACTTGTTGATAGGGTTGTTGGATGGATTCCCCTATTGTCGTATTAGAGAATTCATCAGGTTTTCTAGCTGTTCCACCATGGCTAGAACTCTTTCTTTCTGTGCTGCTTCTACAACATCACATCTTGAGTCCAGAGACTCTACAATTGTCTTACTTCTCAATTTTGGTGGTATTCTTCAGCAAAAAGTGTGTCCCACCGTGGAATAAGCACAACTATATAAAAAATATAAAAAATGTACCGATGTTCCACAAAGATGTGTCCCACCGGGCTTACCAAAAATATGTTTGGTCGGTGGATTTTTAGTGGGTCAACAAAACATGCAAAACGGGGAATTGATGGATGCGCGAGACATCTTGTAAATTATAATATTTGGCCAAAGCGTAGCCAAAATCTAATTTCTCTTTCAAACAAAAATTGGATTACCTAGTTACTCTTGACAATTCCTAGAATCTAGAGCAAAATACTTTGAAAAATTGGACTTGATTGAAAGTAGAAAAGCTATACGAACTAGATTGAAAGATAACAAATTTCATTATAGAATTAGACTGAAAATGAAATACTGAAGCAAGAAAGCTTTGTAACAATTTAAGAAAATGTATTAGATCCTTTCAAAAGAAAAAAAAACGTATGCAATTTAAATTAAAAAGATGATATAAAGATAAAGGTGTGAGTGAGAGAGAAACATCAGTTATTGTGAAGTATAAAAGAAAGCAGGTGGTAGGGTAATAGCAGTGACTAGAATAAAATAAAATATGAGATTTTATGTCTCTTATTAAAATAGACGATTCAAGAAAAGTTTTCAAAGTGAAAATTATTTTTGTAAATTGTCTCTAATTTTGAAATATTTATGATGTCTTCTCATAAAATTTGCCCAAGTTTAATATAAACACCTTCTACCGCAAATAAAAATATAAGATGACAAATATAAAGGTTAGTGTCAGAGGATACAAAGAGTAGTGTAGGTAAAGAACCGAGTTCTTTTCTCTTTGAAGTGAAGAGAAGCCCGACGAATATGGGCCATAGCATAGTGAAGCCCTAAAAATTTTGGGGAGAAAGGGCATTGAAGAAAGTCTTATCTATTTCCTCCTCTCTACTAAAACCTCCAAATGTTACACATAACCTTTTTTATGACTGGAGGTTAAGCAAGGGATTTGTTTTAATTATTTTTAGTATTTATGTTTTGAATTAGGTTTAAAATTAGTTGATAGGCCATGGTTAAGTAGATGTCGTTTGTTTTAATGTTAAGCCCAGAATAACTTTGAATAGAAAAAGTGAAAATATTTAGACTTTATATTCGAAAAAAATCATTCAGCCAAAAATAATAAAAAGCTGTCGATCTTAAACAGAAGAAAAATTGCTGATATATCACTCTTATAGATGTGCGGAGGGTTTGGAGCAGCAGTGCCATCCCGACTCGGCTCGTTTATTTTTGGTCTGGCTTATCTGGTTAAAAAATTAAGCAGGACGGGAGAGATGAAAAAATTCTCAAACTCACCCGTTTACATTTTAATTTTGTTTTATTTTAAATTTTAATTTTTTTATATTTGCTTTTTATTTTATTATATTAAAATTAATATTTTCGTAATAAAAATATTATAATTTAATAAATTATTTATTAAAAAACATTATAATAATAATTATTATTTATATTAAGTATAAAATAAAATAAAAAAATTTATTTTAAAATATAATGCGAATGGAAATTTATTATTATTATTATTTTGGATCGTGTTTCGTATTCTTCATTCGGGTCGTTCTCTTACTTTAAATAATTTATTCTTCGTTCGGCTTTATTTTAAATAAACTTCTTACAGTCGTTTTAACGTTTCGAGATTTCCATTAAATCTGTCGCAAAAATCATTTGACATTATCGTGGAAAATCGAAAAAATTTGCGTTTATCAGAATTAGATGAAACTTACAGGTCGGCAGAATTTTGTGAGGCGAATTAGCAGTCTTGTCCAGTTTAAATTTATTGAAGATCTAGAGAATTTTTAGGCTGAACCCTTATGGTAATTTATTATTTTTTATCGACATTTCTTATTTTGAAAATTTAATTTTCTTGAGGTTTAAAATGTAATACGAAAGCGATGCAGTTTGAAAGAAATAAAGCCTGTTCATTAGCTAATTAAATTAAATTAAACTTGTGTCTTAAGAGAGCGAATGGGGCGGAGCAAAAATAATTCGTAAGATTGTAATCCTGCTACATTTCTGCAATGTTAAAAAGCAAGCAACATCTTATCTTTATTAAATGCTAATTTAACGATGGCACCGAAAAAGTCTGATCGATATTAAGTAAAAAAGCAACCTTGCTTTCAAAATTCGATAAAGTTGTTATCAGTAGTGGGTTATAGGTCAGTCCGTTCCTTTATTTTTGCCAGTGTTGGGCCTATTAAAAGGTCAAAATAATCAGAATAAGATTATCACTTTTCTGGTATTCCAAAAATTCTGTCGTGACATTGGGTAATTTAGGCTTGATCTCTTCGATTGGACTTTCCTCGATTCGATGGGGTAGATCCCAGGGAATGGATCTTGAAGGCGCAACAATTCTTCAATTATTTTGAGACTCCAGAGGGCCACAAGCTGGAAATTGCTTCCTTCCACTTAGATGGTAAGGCTTTGACTTGGTATTTATGGCTGAAAGAATCCAACCTATTGACAACATAGTGGGATTTCGTGGAGGCTCTCAACATCATATTCGGGCCTTCAGTATATGAGGATCCAGTGGGCATTCGCAAACTGAGACAAACAGGCAGCGTGAAGTACTAAACAGCTTTGGAGTTCCTTTCCAATAAAATAAATGGGGAAAGTGAAGAGTTTCATATAGAAGTAACTTTCTAAGTGGTTTAAGATGAACTGCAGATTATTGTTACCATGTTTAAACCTTAAACCAATACTCTTGCTGTTGCATTTTGGTTTAGCTCATCTACAAGAAGAAAAATGACAGAAAACAGTACCCTTATTGGAACCTCAACCCAAATGGCCCATACACAAAGCTCATTTCAAGCCCACTCCCCTTCAATTACTTGAATAAAACCCTATAACCATTTCCCAACCCCAAACACAGTCCTTAGGCTTCCACCTCCCCAACACCAAATCTAGCCTACTAGGTCAAATAGATCATATCCCATAAAGCAAATAAGTCCACATCAAATGCATGAAAGAAGATAAAGAGGGTTGTACTATTTTTGCGATGAAAAATACCATCCACGACACAAGTGCAGTAGGCCCAAACTATACCCTATTGGAAGGAATGGAATTTGAAGGGAAAGGAGTAGAAAAAATGGAAGAAGAAGAAGAAGAGGTCTGCCATGATACAGAAGCTATTACATGCTGTCTAGCAAGCTGAATTATTGGGCATATCCTTTCATGCCGTTGCAGGGCACCAACTTCTTCTACAACTATGAGTTAGTTAGAAAAATTGGTACATGTTCAATTATTATTCTTATTGATACTGGTAGTACACATAGTTTCATTTATGTGAGTGTAGCAAGGAAGGTCAAGCTACCAGTGGAGGAAAGCCACTTGGAAGTCCAAGTTGCTAATGGGGACACCCTTTCTTGCCTTGGTTGTTGTAAGGTAATTCCTTTAAAGATGCAGCACTACAGTCACATCTTAGCCAATTTATTTCTAATAGTTGGGTGTAGATTGGTTAAGAAGTCTGGGAACTATTCAATGGAATTTTGCGGATTTAAGTATGAGTTTATTGGTGGAAGGAAAAAATTAGCTTTGCAGAGCTTGAGGTTACTAGGAAGGCCATGGAGGAAGGACATAATCTAAGCAAAGCTGCCTTTGTGGAAGGAAAAGGCAAATGGCTTCAGTTTATGGAACAAATGACCTTGGGAGGAGCCTCCCAGTAAAGCCTAATATACAAGTTGTTTTGAATGAATTCAAAGCAGTATTTGCTGAACCCAAAGGACTCCACCCTAAGTCGACCACCAAATCCATCTCAAGTAACCCCCTATAGCCAACCTGTGTTAGACCTTACTGATATCCTTATTATCGAAATAAAAAATTGAGAAGCTGGTCAGTGAAATGCTAAGGCAGGATCATCCCAGCAAGTCAAAGCCCGTATTCTTCCCCAGTTCTCTTGGTGAGGAAGGCAGATGGGAGTTGGGGCTTATGCATTAATTATCGAGCTCTCAACAAGAATGCCATCAAAGATAAGTTTCCATTCTAACATAGATGAGCGATAAGCTTAATGATGCTGAGTTATTTTCTAAACTTGACTAACAGTCGGGCTACCATTAAATCAGGATGAAGCCTGAAGATGTGCCCAAAACTGCCTTTCGTACACATGAGGGGCATTATGAGTTTTTAGTGATGCCTTTTGGGTTCACCAATGCTCCCTCCAATTTTCAAGGGTTGATGAATGGGATATTCAAGCCATACCTCAGGAAATTTGTACTAGTCTTTTTTGATGACATACTTGTGTACAGTAAATCTATTGAAGAACATGCAAGACATCTCAAAGTTGTTTTAGAATTCTGAAGCAACACCAACTTTATGTTGAGACCTCAAAATGTGTTTTTGGCTGCCAAGAAGTGGGGTATTTGGGTCATGTTATATCAAAGAAGAAGTCAAAACAGATCCATTAGGGTGCAGCAGTAATGGAGTGGCCTAAACCTCAAATCCTAAAGCTCCAAGAGTTTTTGGGATTAATAGGAAGTTTGTAAAGGAAATTTATGGAAGTATTGTAGCCCTTCTAACTGCCTTATTCAAGAAAAATTCCTTTAAATGGAATAAAGAGGCCAGCCAACATTTGCAACATTAAAGGCAGCCATGGTGACCCCTCCTGTTCTTGCTTTACCGAACTTTTTCAAAATGTTTGTGGTAGAATGTGATGCTTATAGAAATGGGTTGGGAGCTGTTTTAATGTAGGAAGGAAGGCCTCTAGCTTATTTCAGGCAAGCATTAAAAGGTAAAAATTTGTTTTTATCCACTTATGAAAAGGAATTCTTGGCTCCTGTGTTGGCATTTAAAAAATGGAGACATTATCTATTGGGGCACAAATTTAAAGTGAGGATGGACCAACAAGCTTTGAAGCACCTTTTAGAGCAAAAGGTTGGAACACCTTTTCAACAAAAATGGATAAGCAAGCTGTTAGGGTTTGATTTTTGTATGGAATATCGTAGTGGTAGAGGAAATAAGGTAGCAAATGCTCTCTCTAGGTTGCAGACCAGAGACAATTCAGAACCAGGAAATTTGATTAACTATGGAGAATCTAAAGCCATCCAGTTTTGGTTATTGTCAATTGGTAGGAGGGGCTCCATCAAATATATCACCGAGATCCCCAGTTGCAACAGTTACTCAACCACTACCGTCAAGGTAATCTTGACCCCCTAAAGTACCAATTCAGGGGAGGGTTCATGTTTTATAAAGGGAGGCTACACTTAGGAACCTTTAAGGAGCAGCAGGAGTAAGTCATGAAACTATTCCAAGCAGCCCCATGGGAGGACATACTAGTTCATAAAAGACTCACTCTCGGATCAAGGGGGAATTCGGGGGAATTCTTTTGGCATGGCATGAGAAAAGACATCAGAAAATTCATTAGAGAATGTTAGGTATGCCAAAGAAACAAAATAGAAAACCTCAAATCGGTAGGAGCTTTGGCCTTTGCCAATACCAAGTAAAGTATAGGGGATATTAGCATGGACTTCATAGAGAACTACCTCTCCAAGGGATACAATGTAATCATGGTGATAGTAGACAGTTTCAACAAGTACAGTCATTTCATACCAATGGCACATCCGCCCAGCAGCAACAGCAGTGGCAAAGTCATTTATGGAAAACATATTCAAACTGCACGGCATACCACAGAGCATAGTTAGTGACCGAGATACAATATTCACAAGCAACTTTTGGAAGGAAATCTTCCATTTAAGTGGAACCAAGCTACTAATGAGTTTGGCATATCACCCTCAAACGGATGGGCAGACAAAGGTAATGAACAAGTGATTAGAAGGGTGCCTCAGATGCTTTACCACTGATAGACCTAAAGATTGGGCCAGTTGGCTAGCCTTAGCTGAGTGGACCTACAATACCTCAGAGCATTCCTCCATAGGGTTTACCCCCTTGGAGATAGTATATGGACAAAAACCACCACAACTCCTCCCATATGAGCCAGGGACCACGACAGTCCAAGCCGTCGGAGACGAAATGAAGTGGTAGAAGAGAACAGAGAGAGGGAATATAGCATAGAGTTGGGTTTTGTTGCAGCTACGACCTTATGGGCAGATGATTAGTCACAGTGAGAAGAAGTGAAGCTGTCATAAGATACTTTGGGCCCCTCAAATCATTCAAAAATTTGGAAAAGTTGCTTACAAGATCGGCCTACCTAAAGTCAAATTTACCCCATCTTCCACATCTCTTGCCTCAAGAAGATTGGAAATCAGGTAAACTCTAACCCTAGACTGCCGACAATGATGGAGAATGGAACAATGGCCCCTGAACCTGAGAAAATAATGGAAAGAAGGCTCAAGAAAAAAGGAACTAGAGCTGGAGTTGATCTCTTGATTCAATGGAAAGGAACTAACAAGGAAGATGCTACTTAGGTCGACGTGGAGGAGCTGCGCAAGACACTTCCCGAACTTGTGGGCGAGTTCTTCTAAAGGGGGAGGTTGTGTCACACGCTAACCTTTTTGATGACTTGGAGGTTAAGCAAGGGATTTGTTTTAATTATCTTTTGGTATTTATGTTTAGTTGGGTTTAAGACTCGGTCAGTAGGCCATGAGTTTTAGACTAAGTCAATAAAAAATTGTTATCATTTAGTGGATTATCGTGAGATCGAAATATCGGTGGCAATGGATATATTGGTAGTGGATTTTACGAAAATATCGATAAAACCGGTGGATATTTTCTGAAAATGTCGATTCGATTAAATTTTCGTATTTTAATTATATAGATGATAGAAATGATTAAATATCTTAGTAAGATGAATTAAATCAAATGGATTAATAATTATTAAATTAAATATTTATATTTAATATATTATTGAATATTATTATGTTAAAGATATATTATTTATTTGTTTTTTTATTATTATAAATATTATGTAGATAATGAGAAATTCAAAATATTATATAATAATTTTAAAATTTTAAATGATATTATTTTACTTATTTTCCTTTTCAAATTAATATTTGATTTTAAATATTATAAATTATAATAATAATAAAATATTATAATCATAGGTGATAAGATTATAACAAATAAATAAGAAGAACAAAGTTTGTATATATAATAGTCTAAATTAATGGTTAGTGGATCAGCAGATTAATCGTTTGGCATTTTAGGTGGAGTTGGCTTGTAGCGTTTTTAGAGATTTTTGGAGCGAAAACGAAAATAAAAATCGAAATTGGTGGAATATCATATGATCTCGCGATGCAAATATTCGACGAAATATCGGAAATTTTGTTCCCTGGTTATAGGTCAATCCATTCCTTTATTTTTGCCAGTGTTGTTGCCTATTAAAAGGCCAAAATTATCAGACTAAGATTATCACTTTTCTGGTATTCCAAAAATTCTGTCATGAGAAGTTGTGGAGGTTTTTTCTAGCTCCTCAAATTGCCAGAAACCATCTTAAGAAATTCCAGAGGCCTTATGACACTTTCCTCTAAAGCCCTTTATAGGGTTTCGTCTATCTTCCTCCCACTCTCACGTTCTTTCAAGCTATTTCCGCTGTCAAGATTCTACTCTCTATGTACATTCCTTTTGCCCTATTTTTGCTTCACTTTTCAAAACCATTCAAATGCTGATTTTGGTGTTCATTATTATGTTAAAAATATGGAGTTTATATCCAAATTTCTTCATTCGTTCTTTATTTCCTTTTTTTTAAAGTACTTTTGTCCACTTGATTTTTTTGGAAATTTATATATTTAATTTCACTTATACGTTTATCTGAAATTTGAAAAATGAACACTTTGCTTCTTCCATCTCTTATAGTAGACATAGCATTAAAGTTTCAGGCCTGATTTATGATGGTTCAATCACTAGTTATACAAATCAGATTGTGGTTAGCAACTAAACCACCCAATGCTCGATGTAGGGTAATTTTTCTTAGTACTTTTTGTTCAGTGTTAGTAGGACAGTATTTCTGGTTGTTGCTTCATTTTGAAATGGTTATATGATTTGCACACATCAAGGACCCAACTCAAAGTGTCGACAAGATGAATGATGTATGCTTTATTGTTAGAATTATGAATACACTTTACTTGCGTGATGATGAATGGGTTTTGTTTTAGATGCTATAAGTCTATAATCATAAATAAGTATATATGTTCTCTTGAATCTCTACTTATTCTGAGAAAATGATTTTTCATTTCCATATCATTGAATAACATCCTTTGGAAATTTATTGGAAAATTCATTACCTTTCCAAGGATGTGTATAAGAACTGAAGTATAATCTAAATGGTATCAGGATTGTTTGGTTGTACATCCAGTCAAGACCCAGGTCATTAGCTCTAGTCTAATATGAGGGTTTAGTGATATTTGTGCCTGAGACCATCCACTCATACCACAACCATGAAATCGTTGAATTGAGTATGTCGGCTAACCCAAATTTTCTTTTCGTTTTTTTCATGGTTTCAAGAAGTATCGGCGATTTTCTTTTTGTTTCTTGTGATTTGTTCAATTTTCTTTTTGTTTCTTGTGAATTGTTCGATTTGGTTCTTTGTTGGGGAAAATAAAAGTGTTTGTGATTAATGATTAATCTTTATTTTCCATTATCTTGTGGATGGATGTTTTGATTTATTCTACTATGTGTCCTAAGTTCGACCTATCATTTACCGACTATAAATCTGGATATTACTTACAACTGTAGGAAATCGATAGGTAAATTACCTACAAAATTTCAGTTATTATTCAGTGGGTTACTGTTAATTTCTTGTGGAAAGAAAATTTAAACGCAAAAATGATCATTACTTTTATTAGAAATGGATTTTATAATTTTTATTTGAAATTCGAAGAGGAAAAAAAAGGGTTGAAATTTTAAAAATAAAAAAAATAAAAAAATAAAAAAGAAAAGAAAGAAAGCTCCGCTTAAATTGGAATCTTGATAAAATCAGGTTATTCGATCCGTGGAATAGAAATTGTACTCTTTATGAAACTATATATTTGTAATTAGTTTTTAACAATAATCATTCAAGTTTCAAAATGATAGTGCACATTGATAATGCCTTTTCAAGCGGAGCCGGGGCGGAGTGTGTGGGCGTCGTTGGGTGGACCAAGACTCTTGGTGGGCTGACCCGATAGGATCTTGGATGCTTGAAATTTGAAATAGGATTCTTTGCCGGTGCTGGTTGCTGACGGGTTTGGCGTCACTCATCTGCGAAAACAAGAAAGAAGGGGGTCGGCGGGGGCCGCTCGTGGCCGGCTCCGATGCCTAGTCAGTTTCTTTACGAGAAAAGAAGCCTTAAATTTGCCCAGTATTAGCGTATGCTTTTGCGTACCTTTCACCGATGAGGTGACCTTGTATTTATAGTAAATGTTCAACCAGTTGGATGGTGATTAGGATTTGTTCCCATTGGATGAGATATTTCTTGTTGTGCTCAATGCTCGGATTTGGTAATGGATATAAAAAGCGATTTATTTGGGATAATCTTCACCATTGTATTAGGGGGTCGATTTGATCTTTGATCTATTATTGTCTTTCTTCCTTGTGGTGAGGATTTTAGTTAGTTTGTGGAATAATATATTATTAGGGATTATTCTATTTTACGTACCTATAGGAGACTTCCCCTGTCGGTCTTTGGGCAATCGGGTTAGGCCTTCATTACGGTGGCACCACGGGATTGAATGTTGATGCGAAAAACTCATCTCCAATGGGCATGTCTCTCCTTTAGGAAGGTTGGATGGGTCTCAGTGTTTTGTTGGTGACCTCTTTCTTGGGCTGGCGAGGTGAGCTGTAGGCCTTATTTTTCGAACCACATGTCGGTTGCCCCACGGCTCTTGTGTCACGAGGCGTACGTGGGCAAGGGCTGTAGCGTGTCTCAGCCGGATGCGGTTTCCCGCGTGTCACCTTTCGAGGCTGGATGAGTGGGCTTGAGTAGTCATTTGTCTTATGATAATGATAACTCTTCGGTTTTCGCACTCATTTCTCCCACTCCTTTCAGTTTTCTTTTGTTTCTTTCGCAGACATCCTCTGTCTTGTGTGCCTCTGCTCTAGGACCTTCTCTTTGCCTTTAGCTAGTTCGGACCTTCTCTCTTAGTCTTACATGCAGACCTTTTGTGAGTCTTTTCTAGTGTCTTTCTTGGGATAGTCTTTTACGTCGTGTTTAGGTCCCACTTTAACGTCTTTGTTTTCTTGGTCTCCTTTTTGAGGCGTCTGACGAGCGTTAGGGTTGGGTTGGCTGAATTTTATTTTCATTATCCGCTTTCATCATGGGTCCGGGTCGTTCTTCTTCTCTGCGTATCGATGGTGACTCTTCGGCTATTGCTGGTTCTGGACGAACTGGCGGTGTCTCCGACCGTTTGGCCGGAGTTGAACTTCGAGATGCCCCCGAGGTGCCTCCTCTTCCCTTGGACAAGGGCAAGGGGAAAGTGAACCTGATTAAATACCCAGGGGGTCGGAATATCTAAGATCTGTCGTTCAGCATGCTTTAACTGTGGGACCTAGCAAGGTCGGTCCTTCATATGGGGCCATCTTTGCCAGACGTTATCAGCCTCCCTTTGGCATTTGGGTGTGGTCCCCTGACGTTTTGACCCTCTATGTGGTCCTACGTACTAAAGATGGTGTGTTTCTTGAAGTGGCGCTTGATATGATCTTCGCTTCCTATGCATCCCTTCATAAAGGGGTTTTGCGACACTTCAATGTGTCTGCTCAACTTCTTGATGGTTCAGAATTATTTTGAGTTAGTGCTGGTTTTCTTTAGGGACAAGGGCTCGGTGTCTGACATAGCCTTGCTTCTTTACCTTTTCGCCCGAAGGAGACATCAGGGCTTTTCATTTGGTTAGAGCTCCTGCGGTGATTTCCAATCTTCCCTCCTCCCATAGGCTGTGGAAGGGACGCTACTTCTTCGTTAGCGGCCGTAATTGGGAGTATGACCCTCTCGACAAGGACGACACTCTGGGCGTTCCGGTGGCTTGGACTACCCCCGAGAATCTTCGTGAGTGTTCGTTCTGTTTTTGGTTATAACTTGTATGTGGTCACTGGGTATCTCCCGATTTGTCTTGTCTTACAACCCAGCTACTCGGGTGCTCGAATTGATCTCAGCGTTGAAGATAACGCCATAGCGTTGGCGTTGGCTGAGTGTCCTTCTCATCCTTATGCGGAGCTGATCAAGTCGGATGTTCCCGGTCCATCTAGTTTGAGGTCTACTCGATCTGCTGCTCTGAGGCCTTCACCTCCTTCCACCGAAGAGTTCCTCTGGGGTTAAGGCCTCTGGCGCCAGCCCACTAGGGGCTGTTGTGATTGGAGATGGTGTCACCGGAAGCCCAGAGAGTGAAAGCGAAAACCTCGGACTCTGTTGAGAAAGATAGGCCGGACTTGGTCAAAGTTCCGAAGTTAGGGGCATCTTCATCTTCCCTGTCTTCTCATATCCATAAAAGCGAGCGGAGTTCTGGCTCCTATAGTTTAGATTGCGGTCCCATTAAGTTATATTTGCGAAGGTAGAAAGTCCTCGAGGTGGGGCGTTGACGACCGTTAGCGGTCACACCATTACCGTGCAGAACCCATGAAGGTTCGGTCGCCTTCTCGAAGGCGGAAGAGCGGAGAAAGATCAAGACCTGAATTGGCCGGGAGACGGGGGTTCTTTGCTTCACAATGCAAAAACCGTGGCGAGCGCAATCGTCCATTCTTAGGATTCTGATCTTAAGAGAGGTCGGTTCTTGTTGCCCGTTGATGAACTTTGGCTCTATCTCTCGAGAGTCGCCTCCGAAGTAAGTTTCGTACCTTGTCATATTTGACTCCATTTTGAGATGAGTTTTCGAACTTGCGTGGATGTCGATTCTATGCTGGATGTGCGAGTGGCTACTCATTTGGGTTTGGCGAAGGCCAAAATAGCGAAAGGTCATGCTAAAGCGGCCCGGGCTTATAAAGCCCGGTGGCTTCCCTCATATCTGAGCGAAATTTGGTGCGGTCGAGTATGACGTATGTGAGGAAGCTATGGCTCAAATCTAATCTGAAACACCTGGCGATCGGCTGTGTTCGGGTCAAGGGTAGGGAGAGGCGAGGCCAGAACGACGAGGCGACGGCGAGCGCCGGGAGGTTTGAGATGACGAGAATTTTGTGCGAAACGCGACTTGATGAGGCTAGGGGCGGCTGGCGTCATGATATGAACCGGATGGTTAGGGGCCAGGCTTCTCCGTCCCAGGCGAGCTTGGAAGTCTAAGGAAGAAATTTGCGATGCGATCAAAACGATCTTCGTGATAAGAGCGTATTTGTTGGACAAGGCTCGTCGCGAGTTGAAGGCGGTCGGCTAGGTGAGCGCTGAAGGAGGTGTCACGAGTGCGTGGGGATCTGCATCAAGAAGAAATAACTTTGGTGGCTCGGCGAGGACAGAAGTCATTGGAAGGCGGGGCGGGCTTCTGTCGATGGGTTTACGGGTGGCTCGTGGCTCGAGGAAGAAGGCTGTTAACGTCTGTTCGACTAGACTTTAACTTTGACCTTGGGATGGGGGTCCTTCTCTGCGATTACTGGGGCCGGGCACCGAGGCCCACTCCCTTCTTCACCCTTCTCATACGGTGCACGATCTCCACAGCCGTCTTAGCTGCTTGCGATGTCGCTTTATGCTTTTCTTTCTTTTTTTTTTTTCTTTTTTTTCCTTTTTTGTTGGGCTGGGCCACACAAAACATATCTTAGCCTTGTCCTTGATGAATACTCATTTTGCACCTCATTTCTTTTCGCCTCTGTATGCTCTTCTTAATTTGAATGAAGCTTCTTATCTGCATGGTTTGAATTAAGCGCCTGAGTTGAGATGTTGTACCTTAAAGCCCAGTCAGCTGAGCTTTTGTGCTCTAAGGCCTAAGTAACTGGTGAAGCCGACCTTTGGGTTACATGGCCTTAGAGTGGCGGTTGAGCTCGTCGATGTGGCCTCTTGGGCTCGGTCGGGTGGTCTTTGAGTTGAAGGAAATGACTCCCCAGAGATTGCATGGCACATATAGAATGGATTGAGCTCGTCAATGCCGAATTTCTTTGGGCTCCGTCGGGTGATTTGCACGAGTTGAGGCCCCGACTCCTAATTGTATGGCACGGGTAGAATGGTTGAGCTCGTCGATCGCATTTGCCAGCTCCCATCATTGATTTGCTGAGTTGAAGCTGACCTCTGGTGCGTGGCACAGGTAGAATGGTTGAGCTTCCGTCAATGCGAGTTGTTAGGCTCCATCGGGTGGTTACTGAGTTAGGCCCGACTTCTGGGTGCATGGCACAGAGTGAGATAGTTGAGCTCGTCGATGCGGTACGTTGGGCTGTCATTGATTTGCTTAAGTTGAACTGACTCCTAGGCTGCATGACCTAAGTAGAATGGTTGAGCTCGTCGATCGCATTTCTTTGGCGGGCCTCCGGCTGTGTGGGAGTGGCGTGTAGCTGAGCTGATCTG
Source organism: Tetrastigma voinierianum (assembly GCA_016808115.1). Classification (NCBI taxonomy): domain Eukaryota; kingdom Viridiplantae; phylum Streptophyta; class Magnoliopsida; order Vitales; family Vitaceae; genus Tetrastigma; species Tetrastigma voinierianum. The sequence continues at coordinate 48,791 of JAEQBH010006740.1, read as the reverse complement.
ACTCCTCGGTGCGGCGTGACTGTGCAGTGAGCCAGACTGTCGAGGTGAAATTCTTCAGACTCGTATTTGTGGCCCAAGTGTGATGTAACTGGTGATCGACTCCTCGGGTAGCGTGACTGTGCGGAGTGATCAAACGCTCGTCCAGTGCATTCTTGCTTTGGAGCTCATTGTTGTGGCTGAGTGTGATGTAACTGGTGATTGACTCTCGAGGTAAGCGTGACCTGTGCGAGGTTGTGAACTCGTCGAGGTGAGAGCCACGATGGGCTCGGCCATTTGACTTGATTTTCTTGGAAAGGAATGCGGCGTCTTTAATCTTGATTTATGGAGAATTTAGGCGTTGCAGCGAATTTAGAGACTGGCCTTCTTATAAATGGCGGCTTCATTGCTATGGAGTTTATACTTTGAATATTTTGCCTCTTCTGGTGCGTAACTAAAATCTGGGCGAGATGAAGCGTCGAAATCTGGTTGTCTTATTTGAGGATCACACAGAGATTAGAGTTCAGGTCATTGGACTTACGCTTGTGGGAGTTGTGTTTTCTACTAGTCTTCCTTTATGGGGTCATGTTATTCCACAACCGTCTTTGAGGAATGTCTTGAGAGGAATGACGCATTTGCGTCGCCTTCTCCATTACAATTCTTCTTTCTCTTCCTTTCTCCTTTCTCCTTCCTTCTTTTTCATCTTTTCTTCACATCTCATTCTCCCCTTTTTTGTTTCTTACACTTTAAACTCCTTCCATTCTTTTTTTTTTTTTTTGTCCTCTTCTTCACATCTGTTTCAGCTTCCTTTCAAACTCCTTCATTACTTTTTCTTAACTATCTCTTTTTCACCTTTACGGCCTTCTTCCATTTATTCCCATCTCGTTTTCTTTTCCTTTTTCTTCCTGAAGTTTTTTTTTTTGAGGAGGCGCATGCGCGAGTGCTTCCAAGATGTAATCGATGATACTACTAGTGGCAGCTAAATGTAATACGATTGGAATAAAAGAGAGACTTTTCCTTTTATGTCTATGAGCTTTCTGTTCTATTGCATGTAATTTTTAGGCATTATATGAGGTTGCTTGTGATGTCTTAACAGAATAACCAGTAAATGGTCGAATCGTTAGCGAAAATTGATAAATCTCATTTAAGATTACAAACCAGATGCCGATAAAAACGTTTAAGATATTCGCATTCCGGGCATCTTTGTAAAATTTTCCCTCATTCGGAGCTCGTAATTGCACAGTGCGGCGACTCGAGATATGATGCTGGGGCTGGCCTTCGATTGGGCCCCGATTTTCCATGGCGGATTCTTCCTGATACGATAGCTTTTTAAGACCAAATCACCGACGTAGCTCTTCCAGGTTTTACTTTTTAGTTGTAATTACCTTCTTCATCTTCCTTTGGTATTCTTAAATGCGTATACCAGAACTTGCTCAGCGTTTTTTCATCTAAAGTCAATTTGAATGGAGGAGCTTCTCGTCATTGTGCTCCACTTCTTTGCTAACTAGATCCTTAGGGACTTTAGTCAATCTCGATGAGAAATTTCACAGCTTAGTGCAGAAGATTTAGAGTGACGGGGTTTCTCGAGGTGGCTGACTTTTGTGTGTTGTCTGTGGGCAGTAGCACCTCGGGAAGTATTCTACCCACTTTCGCTAAGATCTTCCAATTTAGTCTTCATGACATAGAGTTGGTCAGCGATAGCGTAGTTGGTGGATCTTCCGGGATGACGGTTTCGATGGTTTCGGCGAAATCACCGGTTGCGTTATTAGTTGTTTTCGATTGTCGTTGGACTCGGTTAAGTTTGCGCGAATGACATTTCGCCTCAAGAGTGCGTATCTTGCGTTTGCGTGATTGTGTAGCGAGTAATCGATGATTCAGACCGTCTAGATGAATGAAAGACACGTACTGTTCGAAGAAGTCGATCATATCGATGTTAAGGCGAACGAATTAAACGTCCAGGAGTAGGTGGGAAGTGGGATTTTATCGTTAATATCTAATCAGATCTTTATTCTCAAACCGGATCAGTTGTTGTAGCGGATAATGTGAATATGGTGAATCATCCGGGACATCTTTGAATCTCAAATGTAGATCTTTGAATTCGCTTATGATGTATTATAATAATGTTCACGTGTGCCGGATCGATGAAAATCGTATTCGACCTCCGTAGTGTGACGGAAGCCATAGATGTTATTGATATTGTGGATGATGATAATATCTTTCTCGTCTCAAATGGTCGATGAATGGACGGCGCGACCGCGTCGTAGATGATGAAGCTTTCTGGGTTATTAACGGATCGGCGCGAGATGTTCGTACATCGAGTACGTATTGCTTTTGACGTGGACTCAGGTTCTCCGCAGGGAGCGATGTGAATGTTTGAAAAGTGAAATCTTATGAGGATAATCTTTAACCTAGTGGTTGTTTATCTTATCTTGGAGTGTTCTTTGTTCTCTGATGATCTTCAATGGATGTAGTTAAACTTTGTTTATGGTTGACCTCATGCTAAGCCACTGTTCTCAAACGATCGATGGATGATATTTCTGTTCGTGGGGTGAGATGTTCTTTCTTGTACAGACTGTCAGAAGTTCGGAGATATGATCGTTAACAGCGATCCCAAGCGGGGTGGTGGTGAATCTTTTTGATGTGATGATTGTTTTAGCTGTAGCAGTTTTGTTTGTATCAAATGTTGAACTCATGATATATGGCCGCCATGACCTTAGGAGACTTACAGTTTATGTAACACTTTGCTTCATCGGGTATTGAGGACAGGACAGTGGTTGGGGCTGGAGTAAGGCGGAGTTTCCCAGTGCCCGGACACCAGTAGTGGTTTCTCCATCCTTGGGTATCTCTCCTCTGCTCCTCTCAAAGCTCGGCTGCAATAGTAAACCGGGTGCTGTACTCGCTCTTTGTCTCGCGAGGACGGCACTTGTAAATACGATACGACAGTATAGGGTGAGGCTCCACAGCTGATAGGACTTACTAGATGGGGGAGGGGAGCTTAAATATGTTTTCAAGTTTGAAGTAGCCCCATCACATAGCATCCCATTGGAAAGGCCTTCTTTAGGACTTGGAAGAAAGGGCGCATTTATCACTTGCTGCGGATCTGAATTAGCTTAGAAATGATCCTTCCGTCCAGTATTGAACTTCCTTTATGCTTGATGGCGGGGCATGTCAAGTACAACCTTTATCTTGTCTGGATTTGCTTCAATTCCTCGGTGGTTGATATTCTATGAAACCGAGAATTTCCATTGTCTCGAGAGGGAAACACGCATTTGGATTCGGTTTCATGTTGTAGTTTCTTAAGATCTGGGCAGCCGGACGGATGGGTATGTGGAGCCGGTGAGGTGGATTTTACCCGGCATGTCATCTATGTACACTTCCATGGTTATTACTTTGGCGGTTCTGAAACATCAGATTCATGACCTCGATGTATGTAGCTCCTGCGTTTTTGAGCGAAACGGCATCACCGATGTGATAAGTTCTGTATTGTGTGCGAAGGCGGCGTCTTTTCTTGAGATCACCGGATCCGTATTGATCTGGTTGTAGCGGAGAAGGCATACATAAAGCTGAGGGTTCATGGCGTGATGGCGCTCATGATGAGGTCGGTCGCGGTGGGGAAGCGTCGCTTTGGCCGCGGCTTTGTTGATGTCGGTGGAAATTCGATCTGGTATTATTGCGGATTGCCTTTTTGACGGTCACGACATTGGTAGCCGATTGGTATTCGCGATCGGCTCACGCTGCGAGAGTTTGTTGACTCTTCGTTGATGCCTTTTGTCTTTACGGCCGCGAAGCTCCTCTGCTTTTGTTTGAATTGGCAGAGCGGGCTGATGTTGACTGTAGGTGATCTGTGAGATCCGATTCCTCGTGTTTGCCTGGCACCATCGCGAGCGTCTGCGTTTTGTCTTAAAATGGATCAGGAGGTTTTGAGGTCTTAAGCTGGTTGGTAGATATGGCGAGATGTTCGAGATGCGTCGTCCGGCCAATCTGGGGTTCAGGTTAGGCTCGGTCGGTGGTGCCGTCCGCAGCGTGTCGAGCTTGTCCGTATATGTTGTCTGTTTTTTGTTTCATGATCTTTGGAGTAACGTTCCTAGCCACTGTTTGGTCTCCTCGAACCATTCTATCCCCATTTCACGGTGAGAATTTGATCATCATGTGATATCACGGAAAGGATGCTTTTATTGCATTGAGAGAAGTGCATGACAACATGTTATAAGCGGGCGGGCGTCGATGAGGATGCTTGCGTAGTCGGTAAGCTTGGCATGGGAATCTCCCAATGTGAGTACCAATTGTATTGAGCCTAGAGGTAATGCCTTTTCCTGAAAACCCCGGTAGAGGGTGTTGATGGAGTTCCTAGTTTTCCACCCCGATGCAGTTTTATCAAGGCTGACACGAAGATGATAACGGTGAACTCCGGGTTGTCGATTCTTTTCAGATGAAGCTTGTTTTGTTGGCCCGCAGTGCGCGAACTACCCGATGGGTGCCGTCGCGGTGTTGGCGTCCCTACAGATCTAAGTGGAAGGCGTGATGGATATTATTAGAGCCCGCATTAGTTTAGACGATGCTTGAATTTCCACTATCTCTGTCGGCGATGCTACGTAGATGGGCATAGAAGTGATGCGGATTCCCTCTTCACTGAATCTCACCCCAAAGTGCAGATTTCACTAGGGATTGTTGGTCTTTGATCGTCGTCACAGGCGGTGGTTGTTAGGCGGAGCGGGTTCTAAAAACGAGGTCTGGACTGATTTTCGGGGGGATATAAAGCGTCGGAGAGTACACATGTTGTATCAAGTACTCTATTTCTCTCTTGGTTTGTATCGATCGTTAAGTGCGGTGTCGTAGTCCACCATGGAACTTACTGTGCAGGTTATCTCTTGTTGGCAAGGGTGAAACTGTTTAGGTTTGGCTACCTGGAGCCCATTCGTTTCGTGCCAGCCTTGAGGGCTTTGTGACACTAAAGAGTTTGATGGGGTGAATATTTGGCGAAATGCTTGTCGTCGTCTTTCGGATTGCAGTGGACTGGAAGCGATCTCACGGGGTTCCGCCTTTTGGAGATCGTTCTCCGTTTTCTTTGGAGATCCTTCCTTTGAATTGGTTTTTCTTGGGGCTTCGTCTCTTGGGGCTTCATCCTCGTCGTTTGTATGCCCCGCTCTTTCTTTGTGAGTGGAAGGCTCTTGGATATGAAACCTCTTCACCCAGATTAATATATTTCTCTGCACTGCGAGCACCTCTGCCGTACTTGTTTGGGGATTTTTGGAGATGGAAAACATTAAATATTTATTTGAATCCCTAAGCCCGACAATGAAAAACCCGATGTCGCGAATTTCTCGTCGGGTATATCTACCTTTAGAGACTCGGCATTGAATCGTTGGACATAAGACCTCAGGCTTTCTTGGGAGCCCTGCTTGATGGTCAGCAGATGATAACTTAGCTTTCTATTCGTCCTGGCCCCAATGAAGTGAGAGACGAACGCAATGGATAACTCCCTGAATGAGGAGATTGATGACGGTGGAAGTCTATTGAACCACGCCAAAAATTTGGGCCTTTTAGGGTGATAGCGAGTTACGCATCGCCTGCCGGATCTTGATACCCACATGAAGCCATTTGGTTTTGTAAGTGTTGAGATGATGTCGTGGGATCTCTAGTACCGTCGAGGCGGCTTCCCTGTGGCATTACGAACCCAGGTACGGAAGGGAAGTGGAGTATCTCGGTTTGTGTAGAGTGACTCGGTTTGTTGTACCAAGGTGTCCATAGTGTCGGGAGCGCGATCCCTTTCACCACCTCCTTCACGGCCGGAGCTCTTGGTGGAGGAGCTCTTGAACCTCTGTTCCCATGATTGTTCCCACAACTCCTTGCGAGGATGGCGCGGTCTCCGTCCCAGCGTGCTCTCGAGTGTTGCTTTATTGCCTTCCCCTCCGGGGGTAGATGTGGTCGGGTGCTTGGGCTCGGTGGATGCCTTCTATTTTGGCCCTTCGGGGAGTCTTGGAGTATTGTGTTGTCCTTCATGGGGGGGTGTCGCGGGGGCCTTCACGAGGTTGTCACGCCTCCGTGGTCGTCGGATCTGTCTGCGAGTGAGTTGCTCACAACTCTTATCGGCCCGATTGGTGAAATGAGTGCCTCCACCTCGTCCGTGTTGGCATGCATTGTTTCTAACACGTCGGGAGGTCGACTATCTGCGTTGCCCGGTGGGTCTTGCATCCTTGGAGGATTAGCGTTGCTCCTGCTTGTGTTCCGAGTCGATACCATCAGTAACTGAGAAATCAGTTATATTTGTAGAGGCGTCGTTCCATGCGTGGCGCCATTGATGATGCCTTTTGACCCGCGGCCCCAGGATGGGCGTGTGGCGTCGTTGGCGGACCAAGGCTCTTAGTGGGGTGGGCAATAGGATCTTTGGATCGCCGGGCTGAAGTAGGATCGTTGTAGTCTTTGGTTTTGCGACGGGTTTGAGGTATCATTCCTACTTGCCAAAAACAAGAAGAAGGGGTTGGCGAGGCTTCGCCGAGTGGCCTTCAGATACTAGAGTCGATTTCTTCCCGAGAGAAAAGAGAGCGCCCAGGCGCAGTATTAGTGTGGCACTGCGTACGCTACGATGAGGTGGCCTTGTGTTATAGTAGATGTTGACCCGGTGGATGGTGATTAGGATTTGTTCCCATTGGATGGGATATTTCTTGTTATTATCGATATCGGATTTGGTAATGGATATAAAAAGAACAGTTTATTTGGGATAATCTTCCTTCCTTATTGGGGGATCCGATTTGATGCTGATCTATTATTGTCTTTCTTTCCTTATTGGTGAGGTTTGGTTGGATTTGTGGAATAATATATTATTAGAGATTATTCTATTTTCTGTACCTATATGAGACTTCCCATAATCGGTCTTTGGGCCAATCGGGTTGGGCCTTCATTCTTGGCTGGCACCACAGACTTGAATATTGGCGTAGAAAGGCTTAAATGCTCGATGAAGCGTGTCTCGCTGGGGTTTTAGCGGATGGGCCTGATGTTTTTGTTGGGTGACCTCTTTCTTGGGCTTGGCGGGTGGGCTTATAGGCCTTATTTTGAACCACATAGTGCGTATATCTTTCAAATAAAAGCTTTTAAAAATATGGAAAGGACTTTAAATATTTTACCTTTTCAAATAAAATACATTTATTAGATTATCTATATTGTTTTTAATAAGAATAAATATTATTGAAATTAATTTTTAATCTTTTGAGATTATTAGATTATAAGACATTAGCTTTTTCTTTAATCGAAAGAAAATAATTTAAAAATATGGAAGCAATTAGCGACAGTTGCATTAGAAAGAGGGTTTTAGGGTTTTAGGTGAACAAGGAAGAATTAATTATTTTGTTCAAGATTTCAGTACCACCAAAATTTAATTAATTAAATAAAGTAATCATTACTTAATTTGTAAATAGAAATTGAATTTATAACGTTAGTTCTACTAACCTCTTTTGAGATTTAGTCAGATATTTCTAATGATTATCAATTTGAATGCTGTTAAATATCTTACCGCATTCTGTTCATTTGTTAATTTTACATATTTTATCATTAGTGAAACTAGTTGAATTATTGAAAAAAGTTTAAGATAATAATGATCAATTATATTTTAGTTTTTTTTTTTGAAAGGGACTCGATTATATTTAATTTAAATCTCAAAGAATTTAATATATTGAATCCAAAAGAGTGAATTTAGAATTTCCTTTCATAAAATCTAGAGTACAGGAAGGGTTAAGGTCGGGTTGAGAAATGGTTCATGCATGTTTGTTTCCAGGAACAATAAGATCAAGTTGGTGTTAATTCAAACCAAATCCGTACATGAAATACATGAAATCAAATACAATCCAACATGACTTTCAACTTAATGAGTTCAAATCAAGCTCAACCTGAACCGAAATTATGAAACTCGGGTTAAGCTCGGGTTGATTTTATATTGGTCGAGTTAATCGGGTTATGTTGGGATGGGTTGATTGAGTTAAAAAAATTATAGAATTATTTGACAACTCGATATGAATTACAAAATGATTACTTTAATGAAATATATATATATATATATATATATATATATATATATATATATATATATATATATATATACTATATACTCTATATATATTATTATTATTATTATTAGTATTATTATTATTATATCTAAATACATGTTAAAAAAAGGAGTCAAACTTCTTCACATTTCCGTTGAAGAGGAACTTAGATTTAGAATCAAAACTCATATTCTCTTTAAGTTTGAATAGAAGTAGTGGTGGTTGAGCCCTAAACAATATTTATATTTATTTTGATTCTAAATTTAAATACTTGTCTTGCACTCTTTTTTGTTTGAATTTGAAGCAAAAAAATTCTAAACCTTTCAAAAACCCAAATCCTCCCTGCTTTTTCATCAAAATAAACTCAAAATAATAAACATAACACATAAAACTTATGAAAATAGAAAAACTATCCTTCTCCGAAAAACAAAGAAAAAATAAATAAATTTGATAAAACAATGCAACGGAAGTAATCAATGACGAAACTGAACGTTGTACCTAAAACCTAGAAATCGAAAATATAATGCAAAGGAAATCGTTATGAAGGATTTGAAGAAGTGTCGTTGAATCCAAACCATTAGCATAAAGCTGTGAGAAATTAAATCTAATTGATATAATTGAAAAGATCAAACCCGACTCAAATTATAAAGCGGTGCCTAAATCGGCTAAAACATCGAGGTTAGGTTGGGTTAGCTTGCCTAAGTTATAGCCCTAATAAAATATACTTCAGATCTTATTTATTGTATTTTAGTGTTTTTTTTTCTTATATATCTACTGGAATTTGAAGATGAGAGAAGAAACAAAAATAGAAGTAGAAAAACGTACAACTCTCTATCGTTCCAAACATTAAAAGTGCCTATAAATAGGCTTACAAAAAATAACTAACCCCACTTCTCCATCCATTTATCGCCTTGTCCACTAACAATTAACAAAAAATCAAATAAATAAACCACTAAAAATGTGGTTGTCCCACTAACTAATAAATAAGTTAATAAACAACTAGATAAATAATCGAATAAACCTAAATAATATGTATCGTCTGCAAACATGAAAATGCTACGTGTGTAGCTCTTTGAATCATTCTTTAACATTCCCCCTTGATTCAAAGTTGCAGAAATATTTAATTTTCATGGAGCACTTCTCTCCACATTTTCAAATTTGTGAAGCACTTCTCTTCACCTCATCATGTACTTCTCATCATCTTGTTGATGCACTCTCTCATCAATCTTCGCTTGTTGTTAGAGTACTTCTCTTTAAAAATTCTTCATGGTGCACTTCTCACCAATTAATTTAGAGGAGGGTTTCATCAACCTCTTTCACCATATTTGTTACAATATTACGAAATACATTGAAACAAAAGAAGAAAGGGAAAAGAAAAATTACAAAGAAAACAAAATTACTAAAGGATGAAAAGATCGAGTCTTGTGCAGTCACAATCTCCTTAAAGCATTTTCGCTTTCTCCGACAGTGTCTTAAGAAATCTTATAGCATATGTTTCCCAAGATAAAACGATCTCTGTGTGAGGGCAACAACACCTTGTTTACCAGTCATTTTGACAAACTGAAGAATGATCATGCCTACATTACAAGCGAGTCGACAATATTTTTTTTCCAAAGGGAGTTTGAAATCTCTTTATATAGACCTCAAGCAAACAGACGATATGAATGGTCTTCGACGGTTTCAAGCTTAACGATTGGACATAAAACCCCATAAAGGCTTTAAAAACAAATGCTTCAAAGGTTTAAAACAAACATTAAAAACCATTCATTTCAAAACATATTTTAATTTCATTCAAACAAATGGATAAAACCAACAATTCCCCACATGAATGAAATTGACATCCAAAGACATGACGAATGAATCCTTAGAAGTGATAAAGTACAACGGTTGAAACCTGCATAGGAGAGGTAGGTGTTACCCTTTAAACCTTCCCTTATAGATGTATATTTACTCTTCAAACTAAATAATAGACATGATATCCTTGAATCGTTCTGTCATTTGTGTAGATGATGTCATACCTCACACAGGAATCTTCCTACTATTTTCCAGTTCTCACTTTTATGTTTGTTTTGGCCAGGAACATGTGCCTGGTTCTTGTTAGATGATTTTGTGTTATATAAATTAGTACGCCTATGTGGCCAAGTGCACGAGTCGCCTCAAGTAATATAATGATAAGTATGAGTATTGTCCACGAGAAAGTGAGTTGCAGTACCGACTCTATTCTAGCCTAGGCTCTATTTGGATGGTTGGAAATCTGTAAAAGGTCTAAATTAAACTAACTAAGCATGTAAAAATGACTCAATTAAGACTAAAAGGCCTTAGGGCGTAGATTTCACCTAAACAATTATGTATGAACCTCCCAACCCAATTAATCAATGTTTATTTCTTTATGAAGATGGCAATTTCATTAGCGTATAGGTGAATCTCTCTCGAGCATCCACATGCTACCCTTAGGATCAGGTATTTTGCATCTCTGCTCAACCCTAGATTTCTAAGGGTGCATTAAACACAAGAAATTTTAGTACCACACCTAATCTCATTAATATCTCTATTTCATTATAATTATATGGTAAATCATCCATGGTATAATTTTGACTCTCACCTCTCAGATCTTGAATAAAACCACAATTCATGCAAACATTGCTAAGTACCCACAAGCGTTAAGATCAAATGAAATACTCAACATAAATATAAAATAAAACATAAATCAATAGAAATTAAGAGATTCATACAAACTTGTCTTTGGCTACATCTAAACCCTAAGAAAACTAACTAAAATAAAAATGGAAGATGAAATAAAACCATTAAAAGAAAGGAAAACAAAGGAGGAAAGAAAGGAATCAAATGTGGCATTGAAGCTCTCTTATTCTTCTCCATCATCTTCTTCTTCTTCAGGTTGTCTTCTTCTTCCAAGATTTGTGCCCAAGGGTGTTTCCACCCTTTGAGCTCCCAAAATCAATCCAGGAGGCTCCTCTCGAACTCTCCCATCGAGCCCCCCGAACTCTTCTTCTGGCCAAGCCTTAATTTCCCCTTTTTAATAGCCAAAAACAGAGAGCGAACAAGATGGGCTTCGGAAAAAATATGAGCCTCTGCATCACGCTCTAGCGTGATGGAGCTGGCTCTACGATGTGGCAAAAAAATAGGAGCTACTGGAAGAATCGAAGCCAAACCACGTTGAAGCGTGAAAATACCCACGCTATAGCGTGTTCTCACACTAAAGCACGAGTAACTCAAAGCGTGAGTTACTCACACTTCATCCAGAATTCTCTGTTTTGACATCCTTCACTCCTTCCTTCATAACTTCCTTATCCGAACTCTGAATCACGCGATCTTGGTATCTATGGAAAGCCCTCGGAGTCTAGAATTTGCCCATGCCAATGAGGGAGCCATAGAAGGACATCACATGAAGTAAATGATCACATGTTCTTAGTATTTGCATGATGACTTTCTTGGATTTTCTTCAATTTCCCTGTTTCTCTCAAAGGTTCGCCTAATCACAAAATTGAGAAAACAGAGCATTAGGACACTTATTTATATCATAAAACTAATAAAACCTAAGCAAAAAATGTGGCTAAAATGAGTATTTAAGATACTTATCAATTCTGCAAGAGTTTAATAGGAATTGTACCCTATTTAATTCCTTTTGAAGCAACCCTACTTTACCCTTGCATAGGTGATCTCCTAAATTAAGAGTAGCTCATGTTACTCTTTTCCAATGCATAGAGATCATTAAAAGTGTAACAACCTTCTTGTGTGACATCACCTATTTCATCATAGGAATGGACAAGTCCCGGTGATCATATCAGGGTTATCCACATCCATTTGATGTACTTCAAAGGTTCCTCAGGAAAAGTACAAGCATCATCACCATGATTTATTCTCATCACAAGAGAATATGTGTCAAAATAATCAAGGCTGCCAGTTTGTAGCCTTTGATCCCTGTTGCTTTTTACTTGTCAATTGATCCATCTACTTTCCGTTTCCTCTTGAAAACCCACTTGGAACTTAAAGGTTTACAACCTGGTAGAAGATCCACTAGTTCCCAAGTATGATTATGTAGTATGAAATCAATTTCACTCTTAATGACCTCTTTCTACATGAGACTCTCTATAGAGTTCGTTGCCTCTTTGAAAGTCTACAAGCACGGACGCTATAAAAATTTGGACGAAATATTTTCTATCCTTACTCTTTTGCTATGTCTAGGTCTTACCTCACCATCTTTATCTTAATCCTGACTATTTTCATTGATAGTCTCAAGCACTCATTTCGATGAGCTTGACTGTTCTTTGTATCTACATGGAAATACATCTTCAAAGAAAGATGCATTCCTCGATTCCATTATTATGTTCTTGTGAATATCTGGGATATTCGAACCATGGACAGGAAATTGAAAAGCAATATTGTTATGTGCATAACCAATAAAAATGCAATCAATAGTTTTAGGTGGAGGAACTGTCACTTTGGCCAGACATCCCCACACTCGTAAGTTTTATTGATGGATATGGATCTCTCCATAACTCATATGGAGTCTTATGTACTTTTTCTTTAGGTACCTTATTCAAAAGGTAATTCGTAGACAAAATGGCTTCTCCCCACATGTTTTGTGGTAGACTAGAACTTATCAACATTGCATTCATTATTTCCTTTAGAGTGCGATGCTTACTCCATTGGATTGAGGTGAATAAGGTGATGTAGTTTCATATATGTTGAGCCGCAAAATCAACAAATGATGATTCTCTGACCACCTTAATCACTTCTTAGCATTTTTTTTTTTTTTTTTTAATTTTCTTGTGAGTTGATTCTCAGCCTTTTTTTATAAGAGAACAAAATTTCTCTAACCTGCCTTATCCTTATTTTTGAGTAAGTACACATACCCATACTTGATGCTATCATAAAAAAAAATGTACTAATTAATATTTATTACCACCTCTTGTTTATACAAATTTCAAATCACATACGTCACTATGGATTAAGTCAAAGGAGTTGATGTATGTGCTTTCCAACACTTTGAAAAGATGACACAGTTAATTTGCCTCAATACAAGTTTCACACTTATGTTTGCATCAATTTGGAAAGTCGGTATATGATTTAAGTTAATTAATCTAATTAACATGTCATAGATTAGACGACTTTCAACCACGTAAGTAGAAGTACTAACTTTATTCATTTTTGACTTAATAATAGCCATTACATTTAACTTCCACATACCATATTTCGTATACCATTTCCCTATTTTTATTGACTTTTTGGATAATACAAACTTGTTTGACTCGAACACCAACCTGAATCCATGGTTGTTTAGCAATTAACCAAACACCAAGTTTTTTTTTGGATTTCAGGCACATACAATACATTTGTTAGAGTCAGCTCCTTTCTAGAAGTCATTTTCAAGACCACCTTTCCTTGGCCTTTGAATTCAAAGTTGGCAGAGTTTTCCATGTACACATTTTCCCCAGTCTCAGTTGGTTCAAAGGTGGAGAACATCTTCTTGTTCGAGCACACAAGACAAGTAGCTCCAGTTTCAATCCACCATTCCTTAGATTGGATCCCACCATGTTCACCTCTGAGATTACTACTATGAGGTCAATGTTAGACACATCCTTGCTGATGTCATCACACATTGGCTTCTTTGCATTTGTTCCTCTTTAAGCGATCTAATATCTGCCCAGTTGTGACATACTTCCCATAGTTGAGCATTTCTTGAAACTTCAACTTCTTGGGAGACTCCACTTTAGGTCCCGACCTGTGGTGCCTTCCCTTTGTTGGCTTTCTTAAACTTGGAACCTTCACCATGTTCCACAAAGTTAGCCTTGGCCTTACTAGGATTGTGTGCTCCTTTCTTCTCAGATCCTCTATTGTCTTCTTCAATGCGAAGTCTAATAATCATATCTTTAATGCTCATTTCCTTTCTCTTATGCTTGAGGTAATTCTTGAAGTCTTTCCATGTCAGAGGTGGCTTCTCAATTATAGCTGCAACTTGAAAAGTTTCACACAACATCATTTCCTTAACATGTATCTCATGGAGGATTACTTGAAGTTCTTGGGCTTGATTGACCACGGTCTTGGAATATACCATTTTTTAATCGAGGAAACGGCCGACAACAAACTTCTAAGCCTTAGCATCCTCGGTTTTATACTTCAGTCTGTGAATTCCTTAGCTTCTTGTTGTTTTTCTTATTTGAATACACACATTGGATGAGTTAGTCAAAAACATTCATGACGTAGTTTTGCATGAAAGTCATAATGTTTCCAAGCATCCATAGCATTGATGACTTGGATATCACGCTCATCTTCTTTAAGCTTAGATGCATCTTCAGTAAAAAAAAATATTGCAAGATTCATGGTGGTCAAGTAGAATAACATCTTCTATTGCCACCTTTTAAAATTAAGTCCATTGAATTTCTCTAATTTTTCTCCAGGTGGGGCAAAGATAGGCATAATAGTAGGCATCACTGGCGCTTGGGCCACATAAGGGTTGCCACTTGGGCAGATGTAGCTGGAACAATATTGTTGGAATCAGAGTCAATTTATTTACAAGATTGTAGAAAATGTATCAATTTTCTATTGCCAAAACCAATTCTCAGACAATTTAAGAGAAATAAAAAGTGTACCAAAGTATTCCCAAGAAAGACTAGTGGGGTATAGAAACCCACGGCAGAAATAGCCTTGTTAGACATAATATTAAGTTTCTAGGAAAGTTTGGAGGGGTTACAAACGGTCCTACTTATGATCCAAGCTTCTTAGACAGAACTTCTCTATATCGTAATTTCCAATTTCCTAACTAAGACCAAAAGGAATTGGCACAAACTCAAAAGAATGTAAAGTTTAACCTAATAGGCTTATCTCCTTATCATGTATTCCTCACAAGGAAAAACACAACTAAGTATGTAACCTAGTGCTAGAGCATTTCACTCTTGAATGTTAAGTCATGGGTTCAATTCCCTTCCTTATCCTTTTGTACCAAGGATTTTCTTCAATAAACCAACAAACCACTTTGGTTTTTTAACCTTTTCTTGAAATTTTTTTTGGCCCCAACTTCACGATTTTGATTAAACCTTTGTTTTTTTAGAATATATATATTTTTTAATCCCAAACTTTATCGGAGTTTTTTTTCTTCCAAATTTCATCTTAAAATTCTTTTGTCTTGACAAAAGATGATCTCCCAAAAAAGAATATCCAAAAGGAAATTTGTTTTAAAAAAATTATCATCCAAAAGGATAATCTGTTTAAAGTTAAAAAATATTTTTTATTAAATTTTTTTCCTTAGATCAAATAAACGTTTTCTCATAAAAAAAAAAAAAAAACTTTTCTAGTCTTGTTTTCAAAAGAAAACTTCTCTTTTATTTTAAGGGTTTTTTCAAACAAAACCAGAATGGGTATATAGAAAACAATTTGTTTTTAATTTTTTTGTCCACAACTTCGATTTTGATTAAACCCTTTGATTTTTT
This sequence comes from Tetrastigma voinierianum, assembly GCA_016808115.1. Lineage (NCBI taxonomy): Eukaryota > Viridiplantae > Streptophyta > Magnoliopsida > Vitales > Vitaceae > Tetrastigma > Tetrastigma voinierianum. Next base: position 33,331 of record JAEQBH010006740.1, on the reverse strand, counting down.
AGAATATATATATATATATATATATATATATATATATATATATATATATATATATATATATATATATTTTAATCCCAAACTTTATCCGGTTTTTTTCCAAATTGCATCATAAAACTCTTGTCTTGACAAAGATGATCTCCCAAAAAAGAATATCAAAAAGGAAATTTGTTTTTAAATATATATATATATATATATATATATATATATATATATATATATATATATATATATATATATACTCTATATATATCCAAAGGATAATCTGTTTAAAGTTCAAAAATATATTTTTGATAAATATTTTCCTTCCTCAATAAACCTTTTCTCCCTTAAGAAACTTCTAGTCTTGTTTTCAAAGAAAACATCTCTCTTTTATTTAAGGGTTTTTTTTTCAAACAAAACCAGAATGGAAATTATATAGAAAACCAATTTGTTTTTGGACCAAAATTTTTTTCCAAAACGTGAATTGGCCATATTTTTTTCCCCAGTTTGTTTGTTTTGTTTTTTTTTCCCAAAATGGTCTTTTTCTCCCATGTTTGGTTTTTTTAGAGAGAAACTATTTTTTTCCTTTTTCCAAACTATTTTCTCGGGATAGAAAGCCGAACAAATTTTTTTTCCCCGACATCTTTTTTCTTTTTGTCGGCGAACCCGACCACATTGTTTCTAAAGGTTTCCTTCCTTTTGTTTTTTTTTTCTCTTTCCCTTTAACTCTGCTTTAAGACTGTTACAATATTACCAAATACATTGAAACAAAAGAAGAAAGAAAGAAGAAAAATTACAAAGAAAATAAAACTACATAAGGATGAAAAGATAGAGTCTTATTAATAGTCTGTTTCCTTAAAGCGTTAGCCTTGCGGTGCGAGAAATCTTACGGTGTCTGCTTCCCAGATGGCGGCCGCAAAAACTTCGTGAATACATTGTAAGAGAAAGAGCGGAGAAAGAAAACAAACTGATATATGAGAGGGAATATAATGTAAGGCCCAGATACGAGTCTTGTTCAACGACAATCTCCTTAAAACAAATTTGCCTTCTCTCCTTACAGTGCTTTAAGAATGACTCAATGTTTCCTTCCCGAGCCACAGCGGTTTCGCGAATGACAACCTGCTTGGCACCCTTGTCGGTGGTCATACGACAAACTCGGCGATGTTCGTAAGCTCTACCACTACGGAGAGACAAAAAAATATGAGTTTCTATAAAGTCTCAAGATAATTTCTTTTTTTCCCTTTTGAATTTTCTTGCTTCCTCTGAAAGAGTCAAAACTCACATTTAAAGGCTCGAGAGGAAGAATAGACGACAAGTATGGACAAAGTAAATCTCATTTATAAGGTATTTAGAGATTTGAACATTTCACATATGTTCGTTCATCCTACAAGGAAGGTGAGATTAAATTTCATTCAAACCAAAACTCCAACAAATCCCCACATTAATCAATTGGCACCCAAAGAATGAGACCTCCCAGAGTGATAGAGTATAGCGGTTGAAACCTACATAGGATAGGTATGTGTTATCCTTTGAACCTTCCCTTGTAGAAGTACGTTTACTCCACTGACTAAACAGTAGACACAATGTCCTTGAACAGTTCTATCATTTTTGTAGATGATGACATACCTCACATAGAAATCTTCCTAACATCTTCCAATTCTCACTTTTATGTTTGTTTTGGCCATGAACATAAGCTTGGTTTGCAAGAGCTTAATAAGAATTGTGCCCCATTCAATTCCCTTGGAAGTGGCTCCACTTCACTCTTATATAGGCAATCTCCTAACTTAAGAGTAGCTCATGTTACTTTTTCCAAATGCATAGAGATCATTAAAAGCATAGTTTAACCTTCTTCCGTGTAGGCATCATTTTCATCCACAAGAATGGAAGCGGGAGATCCTTAGTGATCAATTAAAACCTTTACAATTTAGTTGTCCTGCTTTTGAACCTAGATCTTGGAATCTTCATTATTGGGTTTGGAGTATATTAATATTAACTTATTCCTTTATGAGCTTTAGTCTCATGCACCTTGATGACTTTTTAACTAACTCTCTGTTTAACCCTTTAGTTAGCGGATCCACGATGTTATCCTTAGATTTTACATGATTATAAAAAGATAACCCCCAGTTGAGAGTAGTTGTCTAATGTTGTTGTATCTACGAAGAATATATCTAAACTTACCATTTGCATCTTTGTTTTGTGCTACCCGATAGCAAATTGAATATCACAATGTGTATGCATATTAGAACAGGTTTGGCCACCATGGAATATCCTACGGGAATTGACATAGCCATTATTCCTCTTCCCCATTTATCTGGTGCCACCCTTTCCATATTTCATTGTTGATCTAGGAATAACCGTTTGTTTTGAGGATGTCCATGAGACTGTTGCTTTCCCTAGTGTAAACACATAACCACTATGGGATTTTGAGTCTATTACATTTGATATCCAATTTGCATCATTGTATTCTTCAAGTACAATAGGATATCTTGTATAGTGTAGCCCATAATCACGAGTAATACGTTAAGTACTTAAGTACTCTTATGATTCCTTGTCAATGCTTGGCTCTAGGATTACTCGTATAACTACTCGATTTACTAACCAAATAGGTTATGTCTGGTCTTATATTGCTCATTAGGTACATCAATCTGTCTATTACTCTAGAGTATTCTACTTGAGAAATACTCTTTCCTTTATTCTTTAATAGATGTAGTGTTACATCAATTGGTGTTCTTGCAATTCTAGAATTGTCTTTATCAAACTTTCCAAGAATATTATCAACATAATGTGACTAACTTAGAATGAGTCCATCTTATGTTCTTATGAGTTTTATTCCTGGCATAACATCGCAAGTCCCATGTCTTTCATGTCAAACCTAAATTCAACATGTTCTTGGTAGATTTAATCTTGTTTATCATCATTACTAGCAATAAGCATGTCATCTACATACAAGCATACAATGACATATCCGTGTTCTACTTATTTGACATAGACATACTTGTCACATTCATTGATTTTGAATCCATGTGACATCATAATGTTATCAAATTTCTCATGCCATTGTTTTGGTGCTTGTTTTAATCCATACAAGGATTTCACTAAGTTATAGACTTTATTTCCTTGTCCTGGAGCAAAAAAATCCTTAGGTTGCTCCATGTAGATTTCTTCATCTAATTTTCCATTTAGAAAGGTTGTTTTTACATCAATTTGATGTACTTCAAGATTTTTTAGTGCAGCAATTGCAAGCACCATCCTTATGGAGTTTATTCTCATCACAGGAGAATATGTGTCCAAATAATCTAGGCCCTCAGTTTGCCTGTAGCCTTTGATCACAAGTCTTGCCTTGTATTTGTCTATTGATCCATCTACTTTCCTTTTCCTTTTTAAAACCCCCTTGGAACTTAGGAAGCACAGCCTGGTGGAAGATCCACTAATTCCCCATATGAATTTTATAGTATGGAATCAATCTCACTCTAAATGGCCTCTTTCCACATGAGACTCTGTGAAGAGTTCACCGCCTCTTTAAAGGTTTGAGGTTCCTCTTCAAGCACATACTTCAGAAAATTTAGACCAAAAGATTTTTCTGTCCTTACCTCACCATCTTGATCTCGACTATTTTCATTAATAGTCTCATGCATTCATTTGAGCTTGGCTCTTCTTTGTATTTACATGGAAACTATCTTCAGAATGATTAATTCCTTGATTCCATTATTGTGTTCTTGTGAATATCTGGATATTCGACTCATGGACAAGAAATCGATAAGCAGTACTATTATGTGCATAACCAATGAAAATGCAATCAATAGTTTTAGGTCCTATTTTCACCTTTTTAGGTGGAGGAATTGCCACTTTGGCTAAACATCCCCACACTTGCAATTATTTATAAGATGGTTGTCTTCCTCTCCTTAACTCATATGGAATCTTCTTTGCTTTCTTTTTAGGTACCTTATTCAAAAGGTAATTAGCAGACAAAATGAATTCTCCCCACATGTTTTGTGGTAGACCAGAACTTATCAACCTTGCATTCATCATTTCCTTTAGAGTGCGATTCTTTCGTTCCGCCACTCCATTGAATTGAGGTGAATAGGGTGTTGTGGTTTCATGTATAATCCCATATTGAGCACAAACATCAACAAATGACAATTCATACTCACCACTTTGATCACTTCTTAGCACTTTAATTTTCTTGCTGAGCTGATTCTCAAACTCATTTATGTAGAGAACAAATTTCTCTATCACCTCATCCTTACTTTTGAGTAAGTACACATAGTACTTGGTGTTATCATCAACAAAGGTAATAAAATATTTATTACCACCTCTTGTTTGTTCGAATTTCTAATCGCATATATCACTATGGATTAAGTCAAGAGGTCCAATGTGTCTTTCAACAATTTGAAAAGATGACCTGGTCAGTTTTGCCTTTGTTGGGTTTCTGCTGGCGATTAATCATACATACATAGCGGAAAAAATTAAAAATTTCACATTTTCCTAACCCGACCAGGGATCCATGTGATCCGATCAAATGATTCAAGGATAGAAGAATACCTTATTTTCATTGGAAGATCCTTGTATCGCAGCGTCATGTGTGCGTCAAACCCTCCTTGTCGAACTGAAAGGCGCAGCAGATTGCTCCACCCTCTACAACTATCCACACAAACGAGTCTTCTTCGAAAACCGAGAGAAACGAGTGTACTAGCACCTGGTTGAGTCTCATGAAAACCCCTAGTCGCCTCTCTCAATTGTGAAAAATGAATCAATCAATCCACATAGGGATCCCTTAGGTTTAAATACTAATTTTAGACCCAAGGGTTGGTTTCCGACTCATTCTATGTGTGTGACCTTACAGGTCCACATAATGTCGGCAGTGGGCTCAAAAGCCCATTTCGAGCCCACGGATCATAAGTGGCCTCATATGACTTATTATGACCACCCAATTATGTGGATGTCGATAACGACTTTAACCCTAATCCATAATAAATGTCGTAATCCCTTTGTCTCACGATATCCTAATTGAACACAAGGCATGGACTATGTCTCCCTTGTAAAGTTCAATCATGCAATTTTCTTGACCTCCATGTAAACTAATAATACAAATGACATTAATAACCCTTATTAATTCATTTGAGCATGGCCATGCAAATTCCAGTCTCAGATGTCGAGGGGTCCACGGATATCTCTCTAAAATGAGAGACAAATCCCTTTCATCCACTCAAGTCCCTCTACATGATTTATTCTATGTCCAACTACAGTCTGTATTACCACCCTATCTATTACAGATGATGTTGAACTGTGTCAAAACATAAAGCTCCTCATGTAGGGACCTATGGTGGTGTTAGGTCGAGGGAGCCAAAAGAGGGCTGATATTCTGATGAGAAGTACTGTGACTTATAATCCATGTAGTATTCTGCGATGGGTCGATCCGATTTACAATGTTCAACAACATGTACTTATGAGCTGGCTTAATATCATATATGCATGATCAGTAGAACATTATCATCAGTCAAACTCCATACTAGTCTTAATTCATATTGCTCCACCAATAATGAACGACCAAGGTCAATTTAGAATAGTATTCCGTTTGAAGTCCAGGGTTCTACTATCAAGTCACACACTTGATGACCATAAGTGGAATCAACTATTCATGGAGTAAATCACCAAATTAGAATGTAAGATGATAATGAAAATGTCTCTTTATTATTGAAATATGAAAGTAATAACAATTACACTATTGCCTAGGGCACATCACTAACATTCTCAACACAAGTTTCACACTTATGCTTTGCATCAATTTTGGAAAGTTGGTATATGATTTAAAATTAATTAATCTACGTAGCATTATCATAATTAACATGTCACAATCTCTTATGCCATAGATTAGAAGACTCAAAAATATAAGCAGAAGTACTAGCTTTATTCATATCTTACTTAATGATAGTCATTACGTTAAGCTTCCACATGCCATCACTCATATACCCTTTTTCGACATACATTACGCTCTTGGACAAAACAAATTTATCTTACTCAAACACCAACCGAAATCTGTGACTATTCGATGAACCGAGATGCAAGTTCGCTACCAGTTTTAGGTACATATAAGACATTGGTCAAAGTCAATTCCTTCCCGAATGTCATCTTTAGACCACTTTTTCCTTGGCCTTTGATTTCTGAAGTGGAAGAGTTCCCTAATCTTAATTGGTTCAAAGGTGGAGAACATCTTCTTATTAGAGCACACATGGCGAGTAGCACCAGTGTCAATCCACCATTCCTTGGGATTGGATCCTATCAAGTTCACCTCAAATATTACTACAATGAGGTCAATGTCAAACACATCCTTAGAGATGTCGTCAACCACATTAACTTCCTTGGGTTTGTTCCTCTTTGTCGTCAAACACATCCTTGAAGATTTGTGACCTTGATTCCCACAATTGAAGCATTTCCCTAAGAACTTTTTCTTCTTGGAGACCCCTCCTTTAGGTCCCAACTTAGAGCCCTTCCCTTTGTTGTGCTTCTTTGTCTTGGAACCTTAACCAAGTCCCATAAGAAGTTTACCTTCCTTGTTAAAGTAGGCCCATTTTCTTGCCGGACTCTGTTTTCTTCTTGATGTGAGCGTGACCGTCCTCCATGCTGTTTCCTTTAGAAGCATGCTTGGTGGTCTTGAAGTCCTTCAGGCGAGAGAGCGGTTTCTCCAATAATGTTGCCACTTGGAAGCTTTCACCCAATACCATTCCCTCAACGTGTATCTCATGGATGATCACTTGAAGTTCTTGGACTTGACTAGCCACAGTCTTGGAATCTACCATTTTGAAGTCAATGAATCGGCCCACGATGAATTTCTGGGCCCCAGCATCCTCGGTTTTATATTTCCAATCTAGAGATTCCCATAGCTCCTATGCTAAACTCTTAGTATAATAAACATTATACAAAGAATCGGTCAATCCATTCAAGACATAATTTTTACAAAGAAAGTCTTAATGCTTCCAAGCATTTATCGCACTGATGACTTGGATATCGCGCTCAATCTTCCTTGAGCTTTGGAGCATCTCCGGTCAAGAATCTTGCAATATTCAAGGTGGTCAAGTAGCATAACATATTTTGTTGCCACCGTTTAAAGTTGAGTCCATTGAACTTCTCGGGCATTTCCCTTGGAGAAATAGACACAAGCCCGGAAGTGTGCACCACCATTAGTGTAGAGCGACGACAGAGTGGGGCTTCCACTTGGCCATATTCGGCACGCAGTATTGTTGGGTTAAGTCATTTTCTGCAAAGGCTTCCGACAACAAAATGTTAAGTTTCCTTTTCAAAAAAATGAAAATTACTTCACAAAGTATTCGGGAAGGCGGTGAAATATGGAAGCAGGGCGAGACTAACACTCCTTAAACGAGAATATCCAGTTCCTAGGAAATATTGGAGGGGTCACAAATGGTCTAGCTTAAAATCAAATCTTCTTAGACATAACTTCTCTGTATTGTAATTTCCAATTTCCTAAGACCACAAAGGAATTGCTTAGACTCGAATGAGTATAGAGTTTATCCTATTAGGCTTATCTCTTTATCATATATTCCTTGCAAGGATAAACACAACTAAGCATGTAGCTTAGTGGTAGAGCATTCCTTTATGAATGATAGGTCATGGGTTCAAAACCTTTTCTTGTATTTAATTTGAAGGATTTTCCAACAAACCCAAACAAAGGTGTTTTTTTAACATTCCTAAAAGATTTTGATTTATTTTTTATTAGAAAGTAATTTTTTAAGCAAACTTACATAATTTTCAAGAAAGGAAACAAAAGTTCTCATTAAAAAAAAAAAAAACCATTTGATAAAAAAATTATTTGTTTATTTTTCCAAACTAATTTTCCAAACAGAATCTAAGAAGAAGCCTTAGGTATTTCCTTAAAAATTTCTCAAAAACGTTTTCCTAAAAGGATTCTGATTGAATTTTGTTAAAAATTAATTTTACACAAAATCCAAAATATATTTGATTTTCAAACAAAATATCCAAAAAAGAAGAAGAAAGAAACCGCTTTGACCTTTTCCAAAAACATGTTTTTTTTTTATTTATATTTTTTCCCAAAACCTTCTTCAAAAACTCCTTGTTTTGAAACCGATATTCTTCCCTTTTTGTCTTTCCAAGCCACTGCAATCTTCTTCTTTTATTATTTTTTTTTCCGACGACCTTGTTGGTTCAAGATTTGTGTTTTTTTTTTCCTCATGATTTCTCCCTTTTTTTTTTCTATCTCCCATTTGAGTTTGCTTTAAAACTGTTACAAAAACTTCATGAATACACAGTAAGGGAAAGATAATGAATTCGATAATGAACCAAGTCTTGTTCAACGACAATCTCCCTTAAAAGAAAATTACAGCATTTCTACTCGTTTGCTTCAGCCGGAATGGCGGAAAGGAAGCTGAAAGAATCTGAAGATAATTTCTTTTTCTATTTTAGGGTTTCACTTGCAAAGATAGCAGTTGACAAGCAATAAGTTCGGACGGTTTCATGTTGAATGGACAAAGTAAATCTCATTTATAAGGTATTAAGGAATTTGAACATTTGACATACATTCTTTCATCCTACAAGGAAGGTGAGATTAAATTGCATTCAAATCAAGACTCCAACAGAAACGATCTCTATGTGACAACAACAACAACACCTTATTTACCAGTCACTCCTGGCAAACTCAAGAATGATCGTACCTCTATCACAAACGGAATCTGAGAATATTTTTTTTCTTTCCCAAAGAAAGCCTAAACTCTCTTTATGTAGACCTCAGGCAAATAAACGATATGAATTGCCTTCGATGGTTTCAAGCTTAACAGTTGGACATAAAACCCCATAAAAGCTTTAAAAACAAATGTTTCAAAGGTTTAAAACAAACATTAAAACCTAATCGGTTCAAAACATATTTTAATTTCATTCCAACAAACGGATAAAACTAACAATATTTGCTTGTTCCATTTTCATTCTACAATTTTTGTGGATGCCCAAATCTTCTGCACTTGAAGCATTGAGGTTTTCCCTTGTATCAACATTCTTTATCTTCATGTCAAGGGTTTTTGCAATGATCACATCGAGGATTTTTTCCTTTTCCCTTTGACTCTTTGGCCAAATATGCTACATTAACTACTCGTTCAGTTGTTTTCTGCCTCATAATTCTTCTTTGGTCTACAACTTGAAGCGCATTGATTAATTCTATAAAACTAATTTTTGATAGATCCTTAGTCTTAAGAAAACAAATTTATGGTGCCTTCGGACAAGCTTACAAGAAGCTTTTCCACAATTATCTGAGTAGGAAAGTCTTCACCAAGTAATTAATTTGATCTAGTTTACAATGGATATGAGTTTGCTGTCATATTCCTTCACACTTTTAGTTCATTTTCTTAATCTCAAATTCCTTTTGAAATTTAATTGCTCAACCTTGTTTGATTATTTGCCTTAAATCTTCTTTATGTTTGTCACATGCTTCTTTTGGTAATTCACAAATCATTATGCTTGTGAATATTGCATCTAATACTGTTGAATGTATATAAGTGAGTGTCTTTGGTTTCTTTGTCAATTCTTCTTTATACATTTTTAGTTGTATTAGTGTTGGATTTGATGGAAGAGTAGCAGGATCAGCATCAGCATCATTCTAAACAACCTCCCACAAACTCAAACCTTTTAGATAAGCTTTTATTTTAATAGCCCATATGTGATCATTTTCTCTCGTGAGAGTAAGAGGAGTAGAAAAATTATTCCTTACCATCGGAATCATTCACAACCCTCAAGACCTATATGACTTTAATATTATGTTGGAATTTTAAATTGACAAAAAAAACAAAAATAGAAGTGGACAAAAATTAAAAGTTTTTTTAATTTATAAATGGACTAACTAATGCCACTTCTCCATCTATTTACTACTACGTCCACTAACAATTAACAAAAAAAATAAATAAATAAACCACTAAAAACGTGATTGTCCCACCAATTAATAATAAGTTAATAAAGAACTATATAATTAAATAAGCCTACAAACTTTTGAAAAAATGCTACATGTGTAGCTCTTTGAATCATTCTTCAACAATATCAACATAACCTTTCTTTTCTGCTCTAATAACTTTTGGGAATAAAATTAAAGTTTTTTTTTAAATCATTTTGAATTTATATTTTATTAAATGATTTCTATGTACAAGATTTTAAATTTATTCACAATAAATACAAAATCCCAATTTTTAAAAATTTTGAAAGATATTTTGTACGAAAAAATTGAACATATTATTATCAAGGTAATATAAATTCAATGGTATGAATTAAATTTCAACAATATTATATAAATATATAGAGCTGAATGGTTTAACATAAGATCTTTTATTTATATTTGATTTGCTCAATAATTCATTTAATTATTCACTTTTAATAACTTATTCTTTTCAAGTATACAATTATCTAAAAATTGAAAATACAAATCAAAAAATTTAGGTGGCGTTTGTTTTTTTTTATTTAATGCTAAATAAAACCTTTGTTAAGATAGTACTTAATAGAGAATTAAGTATTTTGTCGTTTGTTTATTTTATTTTCTAAAAATCAATCTTTTGTTTTTATCTAAAATTTGAAACAATAGATTTTTAAATAAAATTTAAAATTCAAATATTTATTTAATTAACATGAAAAGGATGATAGAGAGTTTTAATTGAATCATAAAGATTGCATCGTTTTCTATATTTAACATCTAGTTTTTAATGAAAAACATTAAGAAAAGCCAAAATTCAAATATTTTGACTTTTTCTATTAAGCAAAAAGTTTCAAAAATTTAACAATAAGTCTTGAAAATAGTTAAAAAAAATAAACACGATGAATACTGAAAGCTATTTAACTTTCAGCAAAAAGCTAATAAACAAATGCCACCTAATTTTTAATTTATTGCCTTTTCTATACTTTTTTGTACAATTAACCTAAAAAACTAAAGATACGAAATAAATAAAAAATGAAATTTCAATTATTTCTACAATACATATAAACATTTTGGATCATTTGGATAACCAAACACCTTTTTTGTTGCTAATATTTTTACTAAATGATAAAGGTTTGACCAAATGCAACTGCTTTAAAAGTTCTCTCATTATTATATGTGTACTTTTTTTTAATTTCGATAATTAAAACTTAACTTTACTTCAATCATATTCCAACTTTTGGGTTTCAATTTTTGGGTTTTGAGCCTATCCTTTGAGTCCACTACACACTATTAGAAAGCCCTAAATTTCTCTCTTTCTTCACCTTTTATATTTTAGTAATTTCAACTAAAAAGTTTTGTGAGTAATCTCATGGTTTTTTATGACCATGGGGATTGGAATTGATGACCACTAGAGAAGAAAACTAAGGTGGTGTTTGTTTTTGACTTATCACGAGTGAATAGCTTTCGAGCGTAAAATTTGTTGTTTTTTAAAATTTTCACGACTTATTACTGAAATTTTTTTAAAAAGTTCTGAATAGAAAAAGTGAAAATATTTGGCTGTTTCTATTCAGAAAAATTCATTTCCACAAAAATAGAAAAACTCATTCATTGCTTGACAAAAGAAGTAGCTAGCGATGCCCTGCAGGGATATGTTGGGAGGTTTGGGACGGGCGATCCCATCCCGGCTTCAGCTTGTTTTATTTTTTTCAATTCTCAAACTTGTTGTCTCATTTAAAAATTAAACGGGACGGGCGGAGATGGAGGAAAATTCTAAACTCACCCGTTGCATTTTTACCTTGTTTTTATTTTTAATTTTAATTTTTTATATTTTATATTTTATTTTTATTATATTAAAATTATTATTTTTCATAAATAAAAATATTACATAATTTACATATATTATTTATTAAAAAACATTATAATAATAATAATTATTTATATTAAAGTATAAAAATAAATAATAAAATTATTTTTTAAATATAATCGACGGGAATTTTATTATTATTATTATTTTAAATATCTTATGTGCTATTCGGGTCGTTTCTGCCCAGAAACATTCATTCTTCTTTTTAGTTCACTTTATTTTAAATTAGCAGCCCAAGTCATTTCACATTTCAGATTTATTAAAATCGCAAATGCCCGAATCACTAGCAACTTATCACGCAGAAAATCGAAAAAATTTCCTCTTATCTCAAAGTCGATGAAACTTTCTAGGTCATTACAGATTTCGGGAGCAATTTATAGCAGACGATCCGTTTCGTCATCCGAGATCTAGAGAATTTTAACCATAGGCTTCCACACGAACCTTATGATAATTTATTATTTTTATTAACATTTTGCCATTTTTGAAAATTTTTAATTTTCTCGGGTTTTATAGAGAGTAACAATACCTGAACCCGTCTTGGATTTGAGAAAATAAACTCAAACCCGTTAAAAACCCGATTAAAATTAAATTAAACATGTGTCATTAAGAGTGAGGCGGGACGGAAATCCAAAATAATCCGTTCTGTTGCTATCCCTGCTCGTTACCTAATGTTAAAAAACAAACAACTTAATACTTAATGTTATTAAGTGCTATTCAGCATTAAGCTCAAAAAAAGTTCTATTCAGCATTAAGTAAAAAAAACAAACACCACCTAAGTATGTTGCTATTTTTCAGTAAGTAACTAATATAAGGTTATGATATTCATTCAATTCCATGAACCAAAAACCAATACAAATCCCAGAAACAGATAAAGCCATAAGATAAATATACTCCTACGTACAATCAAAATGCATGCTTTCCACTAAAAATAATAAAAAAATGAAAGGAAGTACCTAAAAATATTACATGAATAATGGTTTCCGGGTTCCAACTAATCAGATCACTAAAACTTTCTCAATGAATTAGAAACACACAAGAATAACATAAATTGATAGGATGGTTGCCAATAAATTACAATCTCCATCATAATCATAATGAAAAATAATAATACCGAACATAAAAGAGAAATGTAGTTTCTGTTCTTTTGTTCATTTCCTAAGTTGGAGCCAAAAAAGTTGAGCAATGCATCAAAATTTCTAACTTCTCTTGTTGGGTTCAAACACATACTTGATGATTGACTCTTTAATCGACAAGAGCTGAGGAAATTCTTTCTTTAGCTTGGAAGTATCCCAACTCCATTGTACTCCTTGGTGCAACTATAACCTTAACTTGTTCCTCAGTTAAAATTCTCCCATTTGAAATCAGGATCCATGTAATCCCTGTACACATCTCCAGGATTTCATTGTGGCTGGCCTTCTCCTGGGTTGGTGAAGTTCCATATTCCCCGGCAGTTCCTCTTCGCCATCTCGATCGATATCGGTAGGAGCTCGTCTAGTACAGTCATGCTGTTGGGAATGTTCACCACTTTGTTGTATCGACTGATCTTGGTGATGAAGTTCCTGGGGTTGCTGAGGTCTGATGATATAGGCATCCGGACTCTCAGAGTGCATACATTCTCATACTCCTTTAACAGCTCTTCCACCTGCACATTTGTCATGAACATTTCTGAATTTGATCAAAACTCTGATCCGACATTTGAAATGGACAAGGAATCAAGACCCGTAGTTCTAAAAGGCCCGCGCAAGGTGCATTCAAACACATTAGTCTTTGGCTTAGGCACATGGCACAACACAAGGGGCGCGTTTGAATGAAGTGAAATGTAACTTTTGATGTATATCAATTTTATAACATATGAATCAAAATCTAGTAAATTAATAAAAAAATCTAATATTTCTAATATCACAAAGAATCATTCAATAAAAAGTAAAAAATAATGTAAGTTTCAATATATGATTAGAAATTTCTAGTGTATAAAAATGTTTAGAAAGGAAACTGCAAGGTGCCCAAGGCATACTAACAATTAAGCCATATTAGTATCTTTTCTAATGATGCAACATAAAGGGGTTCACCTGAATTATGTGAAATACGACTTTTGATAGATACCTATTTTGTAAAATATGAATCAAAATATAACGGAATTAATAAAAAAAATTAATATTCCTAATATTTAAAAGAAACATCAATAAAATATTAGAAAAATTATATAGTTTTAATATATGATTTGAAATTTCAAGCATAAAAATATTTAGAAAGAAAGTACATGTTATTGCAAGGCGTATGTTTTGCAAGTATGACAATGCCTAAAATTTGGATGAGTTTGAATAAGTAAATGAATAAATATGGAAACATTAATTACCATGGCTTTAACGGAGTGAAGAGGCCAATGAAATTGGGCTTGTCTTCTTCCCTTGAATCCAACTCCAGAACCTTCAAGATGCTTCTCGTCATACTCGACCTTCGGCCAGTTGCAAAATTCATCATCAGAAGACCCTGCTCTTTGCAGATATCTGCCAAAGTTAAGGTACCTACCACATTAGTCCTGATAGTCTCAACCTTATGAGATTCACACCAGTCAACATTAGGCCTCCCTGTCACACCAGCAGCATTAAAAACATGGGTAGGTTTTACCCTCCTTATATCCTCCATGATTGTTTCCCTATCTTGGAGCCTCCCTTCCCCATACTCAAACTTAATTCCACCATCCTTGCAGAGTTTTCCCAACAGCCCCCCTATCCAACCAGTCCTCCCATAAATCAGGAACTTCAGACCTGAAATCTTGCCCACATTACTGCACTCTTCATTGCCATTGCCACTACCATACTGGAAGAAACATTGATCATCATTGAAAAGCAATCATTGAGATTCGGATGGGGATGAAGCCGCAGTTACTAAGCCCACCAGTCAGGGTTATTAGTATACCACTCCATTGTCCTCCTCAGCCCTTCTTCCCATGGAGTTTTTTCCTCCCATCCAAGCTTCTTGAGCTTCTGATCATCCAAGAAGTATCTCTTGTCATTAAAAGGCCTGTCATGGACAAAATTGATCGCCTGTTTCGAATCCACCCGAAACATGTTGCAAACCTGCTCAGCAACATCTAGAACACTCCTCTCCTTCTTGGTGCCGATATTGTAGACATGCCCAATCGCCCCTTTATGCAAAACTACATCAAATGCCTCCGCAACATCTTCGCAATACAGATAGCTCCTCACATTCGATCCATCCCCATGAATAGGCAGCTGCTCCCCTTTCATGGCCAGAAGAATGAATTTGGGGATAAGTTTTTCCGGGAATTGGTTGGGACCATAGACATTATTCCCCCTTGTTGTAATTGTTGGGAGGCCATAAGAACGATGGTAAGCCATAACCAGCATTTCAGCTCCAGCTTTAGTTGCAGAATAAGGATTAGTCGGAAGCAGCTGAGAAGCCTCAGCATTTCCAATATCAGTATCCAAATCAGTCTCCCCATAAACTTCATCAGTACTAACATGGATGAATCTTTTGATTCGCTTTGTCACCTTGCAGGCCTCAAGGAGAACATGAGTTCCATAGATATTGTTAGTAGTGAATTCAAATGAGTTTCCGAATGAATTATCGACATGGGTTTGGGCGGCAAAGTGCATTATAGTGTCAATATTCTCCTGAATCAGGAGATGATTGACAAGATCCGCACTCGTAATATCGCCCTTCACAAATTTGAAGTTCGGGGATGAGCGACACGGTGCGAGATTCTTGAGGTTGGAGCAGTAATCAAGCTTGTCAAGAGCCACGATCCTGTACTTTGGATGGTTCTTGACCAGACGATTAGTGACATGGGAAGGGATGAAACCAGCAGCTCCGGTTATAAGAATGTTTTTTGGAATATAGTCTGACATCCTTTCCTTTTTCTTTCTTTTCTTCTTCGTTACAACAATATGATCATGAAAGTGAAGACAAACAAACAAGCGTATAAGACGATATAGTTATGAACAATATAAAGAAAGAAAATTAGATCACATTGAGGCATATCAATCCTCTACAATGATGCATTGTGCTGATTGTTTTTCATAATACCAAAATCAGAAGAAGAAGAAGAAATCAACAACAACGACCTATTTTCGTGTATGCAAACAGATTCATGTATTTCAAGATTTTACAAATTCTAGAAAAAAAAAAAAGAATTGCAGGAGACAGCGATCTCAAGATGATAACAAAAACCAATGAAGAAAATATGAGAAAGTTAGAACAATGATAGTGAGAGAGAAGTCATCTTACAGGGCGTGGAGTTGCGGATGGTCTGGAGAGACAGAGAATCGGGAAGGAGTAAAGCAGAAAACGGAATTCTGGTTGAAAACAGCAAGATGCTGAAAGTGCGTGGGTAGTTCCAAATTTAGAGGGTCTGTGACTCCTTTTTTAGGTTACTGTATGGGCAATATGCCATCTGTTGGGCATCCTTTTGAGAATTAGTAATCCTAAGATTTCGGAGACCAAAAAGTTCAAATTATTTTGAATTTAATTTTATATTCACTGAAAATCTCTTCTAGAATTCAGATAGTGATAATCTTTTTAATTATGATTAATATAAGATTTTCGGTTGCTTTCAAAAAAAAAAAAAACTTAGCTCAACCGGCTAAAAGCTGAGTGGCATAAGGGAGGGGAGGGGTACAGGGTGGAAGTGCAAGTGGAACACAATAAATATTGCATTATAATTTCAAATTGAATAAATATCAAAAAATGGTGTTTTGATTCGTTTTATAAATTTTTCTGCTAACAACCTATTTTTGTTTAGAAGTGGTGGTTTGTCATTCTCAACTTAAAATCCTTATCTGTATCTTTTTTTATTTTTCTTGTAATAAAATGATTATTATAAATATTTAATTTAGGTCTTATTTTCACATTATCTTATTGAGGTCAATTTCTTAACAATTGAGTTGTAAATATTTTAGTCATTTATTATCAAAGTTATAGGATTTTATCTGATTTTTTTATTGTGGATATTGTTTTATCCTTGTTTAAAATTGAATTTCTTGATTTGAATGAATAAAATTATTTTTCTTTAAAAAAAATAAAGAGATAACTAAATTCACATTTTTTTTATTAATTAGATATATACGTTATCGGCGACCTCATATTATCAGTGATTATGATTACACTAATGATTTATCCGTTTGTTGTTTTATTTTTTTCCTTAGTAATCATGATTATCATCATCAAATAACCTATCAATAAAATAATAATAAATATAAAATGCGATAATTAATTATATATTGTTGTTTCATTCGTTATTATTTTTAAAATATTATAGTAACTAAATCAAAACAATAATGATAATAATAATAATAATATAATAATCTTAAAAATTATTGTTTCATTTTTTATTAAAAAAATAAATTTGAGGAAAAACACAAGGAAAAAAAAGTTAAATCCAACCTATAATTTTTATTTAACATTTTAAACTTATTTTGTTTCAAAAAAAAACATTTTAAACTCATTTAAAGATTAAATAATTTAAATATATATAATTTTCTAGGTAATTTTATTTATACAATTAAAGTAAATTGCATGTGACATGTAAACTTTGTACTAAAATTAATAATCTTATATTAATTTTATTTAAAATAATATATATATATATATATATATATATATATATATGAAAATTAAATACTAATTAAAAATATACAACTAATATTATAGTTTCAAAAAAATTAAACTTTAACTAGAAAATAAGTCATTTTAAAAATTGATAAATTAAAAATATATGAGAAAAATTAAAACATAGAAATCTTGGCATGTTAAATTATGAAAGTTATTTTTAAGAAAAGAATGGAAAATAAAGGAAAATAAATTTTATAACGTTAAATACTAATTAAATATTAAATAATATTTTAAAATTAAAGTAAATTAGTAATCAAAAAATTAAAAATAAATTAATGGATTGTGATTTGAAAGTTTTCAAAATTTCTTAATAATATAAGTATTTATAATATGAATTAGTAATGACAGATTGATCCATCTAACCTTACAAAAAAAAAAGTGATCATCTTTGAGCGAACTATTCTCACCAGTGAATCTCACCAGCATGGAACATATGGGTTGATGAAGAGTGAAAACTATTGGAGAATCAGATCCATATCCAAATAAGTAAAGTCTAATGAATGTATATCACCAATTATCAATTTGTAATATTTAGATTTAGAATGATTTTAGGATTTGTCTATACCTAGTTTAGGTTAGTCACCTCATTCGTTGGATTCATTTGTATTATTTATACCTTATGTGATTCAATAGAGATGGTATGATTAATCTTCAACCTTTTGAGTATTCTACATGGTATCAAAGCCACGATTCAAACCTCGCCCTTCTCTCCACACAATCCTCGACTCATCTCTGCTTTACTAGCATCGCGGCTCACGAACAACAACCAATCGCCATTCCCAACTCCTCATATTCCACTTCACCTCTCACCCTCGTCACCATCTCGCATCAAAACATGATCATCAAACTCACCTCCATAAACTACCTCTCCTAGAAGCTTCAGATTGAAGCTATCCTCATTGGCTACAACCTCTACAAATATATTGATGGCTCTCAACCTTGTCCCCCAGCCATAACTCGCTCATGGAAATAGGAAACCGAATCTGGGACTTTTCTCTCTGGATCATGAAGTAGAACATTTACTTTTTAGTGGCTCTTATTGGATCCATATCAGCTCCTTAATCCCTGCGATTCAGCCGATCCACCACCTCCCATGGCCTTTGTAAACACCCTTCCCGACACATATCGCATCATTACAAATGGGCATATCAGAACCAATCAAAGACTGACTGAGACTAACATTAGAGATTCCCATGCAGCCGATCCGCAGAGATACATGCACTTCATCCAAGTGTCGGCCGTCGACTTGCGGCTCTTGAGGCAGCAACCGTAGGGATCTTGTGGTGAATCTTGGATGGGTTGGATGAAAACCGACAAATCCATTGATATTGTCGAGGTGGTGACTCTCTGATTCTCTTTGATGAATTACGCGAAAAATTGATCAATCGGGGTGCGGCTTAAACACTCGTGGTCAGATCCCTCCTCGTTTCACATCCTTGCGATATGGCCTCCTGGCGTCAAGAGGAGCCCAGCGTCGCGCTCTGCTCCTTAGCGATCATCAGCGCCCAGGGACCCTCGACCTCATGCAGGCCTACGGTCGGTGCCCGCTTCACGGCTAGTGCCTGACCTCTCACTACGCAGGCTCCTGCTTACCCGGCTCGGCCGTACTCTGCTCGGCTCGGTAACTGGTGTTTACGTGGCTCATGTTAGCACCTCTCCGTCTCCGACATCACCACCATGGTTGCTTGACAATGGTGCCTCTCATCATGTCACCGCCAACCTCAACAACCTCAACCTCCATGCTCCTTATGATGGTCTTGATGACATTGTCATTGGTGATGGTACTGGTTTACATATTACACATTCGGATCTCTTCCTTATCTATCCCTTCCCGTTCCTTTTTCTGAGAATGTCTTATGTATCTGTTTGGAAACCTGACCTTATATCTATCTGATTTTGCAAAGCAAACAAAACATCGGGTTGAATTTTACTCTTCATATGAAGGATTGCGAGACGAGCGTCACGTATTCTCGGCCGCCTTAAAGATGGCATTTATAGATGTGACCAGAGCCTTGCGTCCATCATTGTGTTCTCGAGTGCCAAGCCTTTCCTTCTGTGGCATCATCGGTTAGGCCATCCTTAGGAGTCCTTTCTTCTGCATTTAGTTTCATGGCTACAAGTTTACACACTATGTCTTGCCTTGTCATCTTCCTTTCAAGGCGCAAAGATTGTTTTTGTGATAAAAAGTCATCAGTTACCTTTTTCCTCCCACGATCCACCATTGTGTCTTACGCTCCCACTTCTGAATTATCTTTTCTCATGTATGGACATCTCTTATTGATCGATTGATAACTTCAAATATTTCACTTTGTTTTTGTTTATCACTTTACATTATATCTAGCTACCGCTCAAACGTAAGTCGATGTCGATTTGATTTTCCCCAAATTCAAATCACTTGTTGAAAATTTCTTCAAACGGAAAATTATTATCTTTTACTTGGATAATGGTGAATATCTGGTCTGTCTTCCTTTTAGCCACTCATGGCATATCATCATCATCTCCACCACACACTTTCTCACAGAACGCAATGATTTCTCTTAACATCACCATCGTCGAATAGTTGGAAAGCCAGGTTGGCACTTCTCTCTCGAGCCTCTCTTGCTCCTTAGGATTTATAGCCATTTCTCATGGCTACATATCATGAATCGTCTCCCGCACCTACCACTACCCGTCATCTCCGTATCATATGCGGGTTTCCTCGATTATTCCAAACTCTGTGTCTTTGGTTATCACGTGACATCCATGGCCCGACCTTACTCGGTGTACTAAACTCACTCCTCGTCGACACTTGTGTCTTCTTTTGTTTTCGCTTACCCGGTAGCATCTGTTATAACCCTTGACCACGAGACTATCCTCAGTACCATGTGGCTTTGTTGAGTCCATTTTTCCCTTGTCTAACGTCCATCT
Organism: Tetrastigma voinierianum; assembly: GCA_016808115.1. Lineage (NCBI taxonomy): Eukaryota > Viridiplantae > Streptophyta > Magnoliopsida > Vitales > Vitaceae > Tetrastigma > Tetrastigma voinierianum. The sequence goes on along the minus strand of JAEQBH010006740.1, from coordinate 13,028 downwards.
GTCTCTTCCATAGTCTGCGGAGTCCACTACCTCCACATAGTTAAGGTCTGTATCGGCTTCGACCATGCTCCGACATCCCAGGCTTTAGATCCACCCCAGGCTTGTGTCGATCCTCGCCCATACCACTTGACCCGAACCCGCCTGTTGTTTGTCACTGCCCAGAGCACCCGACTTCACGTACATAGCACCAACGCGACCCACGACTCCTCAGTGACATCTAGTCTCCTCTTCCCCTATTGACTCACCTCGGCTCCCCCAGCCAACCAACTAAAGTTGTTTCTGTGAAGCACCCTGACCGGACATTATCATGTCCCTGTTTTTGCTTTCGATAGCCAGGAGCCGCCACGCCATGCCCAGGCTCACCCTTTGTTGACTTGCTCAGGACCTAGAACCCGTAGATTTATAAACGAGCCATCAAGACCACTAAATGGCGCGCAGTGATGTCGAGAAGAGTTTGATGCCCTTGTTTGGAATGGCACTTGGGAATTAATGCAGCGAGTCGGCTCGAAACATTATGGGATGTAAATTGGATCTTTTGGATAAGCGCTTACGGATGATTTACGTGGGCCAGTCGCAACAAGACTGATTGCGAGGTTTCGTGGTCGTGCATTTACACTCGCGGCACCCAGCCAGGTTCGTGTGAAACCGACCACCCAGATTCGCTTGGTTCTTTCTCTTGCTTTATCACGGGTGGTGCCCCGTCGACTCGATGCCGAAAATGATGCCTTCATGCTTAAGCGCCACGAGATTCTTCATGGCTTAACCGAGGCTTCATGGACAGCGATCATCCCAATGTGTTTGTCATCTCATGAGGCGTGCATGATTAAGCGAGCACACTTTGTGGTATGTTGACTCGAACAATTTTACTTACCTTTGGTTTTTAGACTCCATTGTAGATACCTCTTTATTAGATCCTCTATTGCCTTGTGATTACCATTTATTTGCTCTTATATTGTATGTTGATGACATTATATCCTGACGACAATCCATCGATTGTTCGGCACTTCATCACCTTGCTTTCTACTCGGTTTTCTCTCAAGGACCTAGGTCCCCTAACTATTTCCTTGGTGTTGAAGTCCTCTCTCATCTGTTGGGCCTGATCCTCTCCTAACAGAGGTATATAGCTGACCACCTTGCTTAAGCTATGATGACAGAAGTTGGCCTAATCTCCACCCTATTGCCGACCTCTCGTTGTCTCTAACCCGGCCTTACCTTATGACCATACCGCGTTTGGCGCCATTGTGTGACCTTGATTCTTAACATTGACCCAGGCCAGGCATTGCTTATGCGGTCGATAAGCTTTCTCCCGATACATGCATCGCTGACCCGATTACCATTGAATACTTATAAGCGTATTCTCGCATGTATTTATGTGGCAGCTATTGATTATGGGATTCTTCTCCGTCACGGTGATACTTGTTGTACTGCTCGGACGCTCTTTGGTGTGATAAGGATGATTTTACCTCTACCAACGCCATCATTCTCTACCTCGGTCACAATTTTATCTCTTGAAGTTCCAAGAAACAAGGCACGATTGCTCGATGTCACTAAAGTCGATTTAGTCTATCGCCCGCGACTACGGTGTCAGTTGGGTATCGATCTTCTTATCGAGGCTGGTCCTCCTCCTCTGCTCGAATTGCCGTCATCTATTCGACAATGTCTGTGCAACCAACCTCTACTTGAACGGAATTAATTTCGCTCACGTATGAAACAAGCTGCCTTGACTACCAGCCATTCGTGAACAAGTTCGAGAATGGCGATCTTCATATTTTATGTTGCTTCCATGAATCACCTTTTGCGCTCTCACGAGCCACACCCACTTTGTTTTCATCAGTTACTACTTAGGATTGGTCTCTCATCTCGGAGCTCCAACTTGCGAGGGCATATTGAAGATGGGATCACGTCGAATAAGTAAAGTCACAATAGAACATGCCCATGTAACATTAAGAATTTGTAATATTTAGATTTAGATTGATTAAGTTTGTCTATGCTGAGTTGGAGTTAGTCACCTTATTAGTTTGATTCATTTATATTATTTATACCTTGACGTGTTCATTGGAAGATGGTATGATTAATCTTCCTAATCTTTTTAGTATTCTACAAAACTATGAAGAAGCATAGTTGAAATTTAGTGTTAAGAGATAAGAAAGAGTTTTCACTCTTCGAGTCGGTGCCCAAACTCAGCCAAGTAATTTTCTTGTTCGGCATCTTGAACTGAGTACGATCCTCGGCTTAATATAATTTCTTCTTATAAAATACCCAGATGGAACTTATCAAAATAGCAATATTATTGCAAAATAGAAAAGTATTAGGGCTTGTGAATGCTAATTCGCTCAATTTATTTTTTATTTTTAAATTCAAAAATTTTAAATAATAAATTTTATTTTAAAATAATAAACATATTAGTATGAACATAAAGTATTTAAAAATAAATAAATGATAAAAGTGTTTTAAAATAATAAACATATTTGTGGGTACCTTGGAACCGGTCCCGTACCCCGACCCTGGCAGGCCCGGGGCCTCGGGGATTAGGCTGGGGCACTAGCCAGGCCCCGAATGCCGACGATCAGCCGCTGGGCCTTTCGGGGAATCCATAGCCCGGGCGCCTTGTTTAGCTCAAGCACTTATCTTCCCGATCGACGACTCTCTAGCGAAGTTAGCGAAGCCGGCTCTCTACTTACAGGGCGTAAGTCCACTCTTGGGCCGACCGTCGTCTCAGAAATGAAAATAGGAATATCCTCTTAGTGGCAGTTATATCGGGAAGGTAGTTACGTAAAGGGAAGAATAAGTCGCCCTTCCCTAAATAATAGTCATCTTCCCCTGACATTATGGGAAGAAATCGTCTACTATCCAGAAAAGGCGGATCCTCCTTCCTCCCTCGATAAAAGAGAAATAGTCGTACCCAGCCAAAGGTACGAGATTCTACGTCGAGATTCTGTGCTGAGTTAAGTCTTCCAGAAAAGGACTGACTTTGCCATCGGAGGGGCGACGGAACACCACTGTCTTCTTCTTTTTTTTTGTTTCGCAGGTTGCAGCTAACTGGTGAATGCCCCGACGGTTCAGTGACTGAGAAATCAGGAGACCACATTTGGCGTTGTGCGCAGGAAGCGCCCAGTGAAGATCCGCAGAGGTGGTATCACGAGAGCTTAGATTTTGGCTCCCGGGTGACCCCGATCACCCACTTAAAGCCTTGGCTATTCGAACCTCCATGGGGCCGTCGGGTCGGCACCATGACTAGCGTCACGAACTTGGCCCCAGAAGACCCGGTTCCTCCTCTGGCGGCCAAGGGGGTTGGAGCGAGAAGAAGGCAAGCCCGGTGGCGACGAACCTCTGTGAGCCAGTGACAGGTTGCGAGAATAAACGATCGCTGGGAACATAGTTGGAGGCCAGGCCGGGCCCAACGTCGCGAGCCTCGCGGCGTTTCCTCGTGAGTCCTACTTGAGGCGGCTGGCCGGGTGATCATCGATCTCACCCGTTAGATGATGAATTATCGCAAAGGCGGTTCCGCTTTCATACATTCCATCTGAACTCCACGAGCCCTTAAGAAAAGGCCACCTCATTTGGTCCAGTGGTCCATCGATGTGCAGTGTCGAATGCGGAGAAAACGCCAGGGGACCCAGCGGCCCATGACACCGGCTCACGACATGTGCTGGCCGGAAGGGGGCTTCCCGCGCGATGCCGTCCATGTACGCCTTGCAGGGTCGCCCCATCTCATGAGATCGTACCATCCATTTGTCAGGGGACAGGACATGCTCTGTCCCGCCAGACGGCCTTATCACGAATTTCTGATCACTCCGCGGTTTTTCCTACCACCCTTCGCCCGTATCACGGTTATCGACCCGTATGATCACATGTTACGGCCCACAGCGATGATGATCCTCAGCCTTGGGGATGGCGAAACTCCCATGTAAGGTGTTCTGAAGTGACCAGGTATTTTCTTTGCTTTGGTTTCTGAACTCCACTAGGGGATCGATAAACACATTCGAGACTATGGGTACGTTCGTCTCTCAATATTTATGCTCATCGACGAAAGGAACATCGGCTCCTGAAGTTATCTCGGCGGAAAGCCGTGTCAGGGACTTCACCGCGGCGGGTTCGATTAGTGGTGCAAGTTAGCGCTACGGTATGGATCTGCGGTCTTGCGAAACGAGAAGGGCTTTAGGCGACCACCTCGTTTTTCGATCCTTATCCACGGATGCCGTATGATAGAGGTGTATCGACGGCGGATAAATTCTCCATATTTGGAAGATAACATCAGAGCCACCTCATATTTGTTATGATATGGCGAAACAGTCAGCCGACAGCGAGGATTGTCCAGAGCGAGAAATGCGGCCAGGCAAGGCCCAGCTCTGACCAGACAATCAGAGAAGAAGAAGGCCCCCTAGTTCCTTTGCTCTCGAATGCCATGGTAGGCTGCGCCCTCATTAAGGACCTCCCAGGCTTCAAATGGCCCCGCCGATGAGGCGGAGTCAAGCAGACACGCTGAGATCCTGCGATGCGATTATCCACGGGGACCCACGACCACGAGACCAATCGGAGCCTCGAGTTCACGGTAGAAAGGCCGATCGGTAGGCCGCCTGGGCGATACTTAAGGGCGGCCGAGTGTGGCCAAGTCGCTCCCCGCGACAGCGGGGCCATCGGGTGAAATAGAACATGCTCTAGGGCACCTGACCGACCATCAACTTCATATTGGGGAGGCCGTGAGTAACATATAAATCCAGCGTGGAGAAAGAATCTCTGTGGCCTTGGTTAGAGCGGAGTGAACACATCGTCGATCGGGAGATGTCCACTACGGTCTGCTTAGGTGGATGGCCACTATGTCTTTCACTATCGACCACTACGGTCGTCACACCACACTCAGCCTTGTTTGTTCCCATGCCAATGCATTAAACGAGGTTGTGCATAGGGTCCTCTTCGATCCGGGCGTCGCGGTACGTCTGCTCCGCTCCGGAGTCTTGTCGGATGAGCGTCAGTTAGTCATCTCATTAGTTGGCGGAATTTTGTCGGAGTTCCAGTAGGGCTACCACCTTTGTCGATCGGGGATATCACCTTCTCTACTCCAAATGGTCAGGTAACCCAGTAATCTGATTTTCGTAGTAAAACCTAAGCCCTTATAATGCCATCTTGGGTCGAGCTTGGCTGCATGCCATGAAAGTAGTACCATCCACGTACCACCAAAAAATAAGCTACCTCACGGAGTCTGGACAAGTTGATCTCGGGGAAGTAATTAGGCTACGACAGTCTTTATCAACTCTCATTACGGGAGCAGCGCACAAACCATTTGCAGATGAACCACCCTTATGGACCGGCCGTAATAGCAATCAGTCATCCTCGGCCGCCTCGGAGGTAGGGCGTTGGCCCGGATTGATCCCCAAGCGTATCCCTCGACGGGTCGGACATATGCATCTATATTAGTACCCTCCTCTCTGAAGAGGAAAAGGCCTAGTTACACCAAGTTATATAGTTCAATGCTGATGTATTTGCGTGGACTCATGCAGATATGCCCGGGATCAGCCTTCACGCCTCACCTGAAATTTGAGAGCGTTGCCCCTTTGCGGCCGGTCGAATAGCGAAGGCGTTTCACCGGACTAGCCACCTGTCATCCCGGGCCAAGAGGTTGATAACCCTTTCTGCAGAATGGATTTATCAGGCTGAGTAAAATACGCAGAATGGTTAGCGGCGTAGTGGTAGTTCCAGAAGGGAGCAAATGGAAGTATGTTTGGGTACCGCGGACACCAGCGATGCTTGTCGAAAGATAACTTCCCACCTTACGCATATGATCGGATTGGCGGATCTTTCGGCGGGCGATATCAGCATCCTTCACGGGCGCTTTCTCGAGGATATCACGGATCCACATACCACCCCCGGATCACGGAAAAGAGCGTCTTTCATCACGCCCCATGGATTGTCTTGGTAATGTGATGCCCTTCGGATTGAAGAATGTTGGGGCCACTGCTCCGGAGGTTAGTGGCGAAAATGTTTCGACCCTTCTTGGCGGCACTATGGAAGTTTATATTGGCGATATGTTGTCGGGTCGCTTGACACCGGATCATGCCACTGCGTCTCAATGAAGCTTTGATCTCCTCAGATAATATGGTATGGTGAACCCCACACAAAATGTGCATTCGAGGTCGTGTGTAGTCCTTAACCGTGATAACCTGAGAGGAATAGAGCAAATCTGCGTAGCTTAAAGCCATCTTGTCCTTTAGGCCCCTAGCTCGAAAGAGATCGGTAGGCCGGTCGGTTATTTGCCCTTAGGCGTTTATTTCAACCGCTGCTTAGGTGAAACCCTTTTTCACTACCCAAGAGGGGCCGGGTGGGATGGAGTGGGACCCGAGGGGTGCGGCCAGGGCACTCACCGTGTAATCCAGCCCGATACTATAGCGAGGCCCCGATCCTTGCTATCGGGCTGGGAGACACGGCTCACATCTTAGCCACCCGACCTGATATAGCGGTCGTAGCCCTCTTTAAAAAGAATGTGGGGATGCGAAATTGAGGCCGGTGTTCTTTGTCAGCAAATCCTAGCCCCGTCACGAAGCCGAGATACACCCACCTCGAGCGAGCCTTGGCACTATGACCTGACCGCCCGAGCTTCGCCCGTGCGCCGGGAACGTTCTGTTTGTGGTATTGGTGATCTTACGCGGCTCAGGGCCGCGATTCCCTGGCCGATCTTTACGGGAGGATGGCTCGTTAGACAATGGAACCTAAGCGATATGGCATCGATCTGGTGAGACTTATGCGCGCGCCTTGTTGTGCCATTGCTTCGAAGCGTCTTGTGACTCTCGCGAAATCCGTGATCGGCGCGCGGCGATGAGGTACAGTGGACCCTTTAAGTTGATGGGGCCTCAGGCGTTCGAGGCGGATTGGTACCAGCGATTAGCCCCTTCCACCTAGGAAAGGATTGAGCAGGCGATGCATTTAGGCTTGACGCCTCAGCCAAGCGGAGTCTGAATATGAAGCCGTAGTAGCCGATTAATTTGCTTTTCGCCATAAGTGCCTAACGGCCTTTTGATTAGGCGACTCCTGACTCGTGTAGAATGAGTCAGCGCGAGAATTGATCAAGGAACCGAATGGAAAAATATGCTTCTCTAGTGGCGAAATTGACACCCTCACGACTTGGAAACTTCCCGAACATATCCACCCAGAGCGGTAATGAGCGGGCATATGCAGCATATAGTGAGTAAGCGCATCTTTGCTAATAACGGTATATATCTCTCATCTACTATCAACCGGGCTCGTCTGTGCATACTTTCGAAGTAAGCCGGGTGAAGAGTCTCACATCTGGAGATAAACCCGTAAGGCTCACATAATTTCTGGGGGAGTTACGAATGACGAGAAGTAGGAGCCCGTAAAGTTGATTGGTCGGTAGGTTCTCCTAGTAGAAGGAGCAGCTATCGCGATCCTTGGCGGACCATGCACGAAATGTTTGACTCCAGGAGCAAGGCCGAATTATGTGTTGGGTGAGTTACCACGAAGGTATATCAAAGGAATCACTCGAACACTAGCCACAGGCGCACACGTAGGGGTATTCTTGGCAGTATGGGTCAAATCACGGTCGACTCGTCGGGAAATCGACCTTACTTGACGAATGTCTCTATCTTGAAATCTCAGGTCACGAGATTTGATTTCCATCTCAAGCGTGGTTGTTAAACCCAATGGGATCGATATTGTAGGCCGTTCCCAGCGCTACCAGCCTAAAGAAACTATTAGTCGTATGGATTACTTCGATGGAAATGGATGAAATTTGATGCCTTCGGCGTCGGTGGGATAGAGATGTCACGGTTCATATGGAAAAACATTGTTTCTTGGAGTTCGGCATCCGAGATCAATCATATCAAATAATGTTGGTTGTGACGGAGTTGCTCCGAGACTTTACTAAGAACTCAAATCTGAAACTTAGCCTCCACCCCGTTATCCCCAAGCGATAGCTGTTGACCTCACAGCCGAAAACCTAGTGATTGCCCTCGAAGCGGTACGGACTCATTAGGGGAAATAGGTTGAGGAAGCTGCCGAGTACTTTAAACTTCTGAGGACCGTGACCGCAAGCCGCGTCTCACTTTGCACTCACCTACGAGATGGAAAGGCATTTATTTATCCTGCAGTAGATTACGCCTCTGTCCAGGACCATTTACGCTGAATTAAAATGAGGGATCTGTGATCGAGAGAGTTAGATCACAGTGACGAGGCTGCGGGAGCGGGCTGCCGTCAGGCGACATCCTGTGCTACGGCAAATTTTATAACAAACGGGTAAGGCCTCGGGTGTTCCAACATGGCAATCTAGTCCTGCGAAGAGTTTTTGAGAACACTGCGGACCCTACGGTAGGAAAATTCCAACCTAACTGGGAGGGACCATACATAGTCGCACGGTCCGGGGAATTCGGGTCTTATGCTATAGACAAAACAGATGGAACTCCTGTACCTAGAATGTGGAATGCCATGCACTTGAAAAGGTATTATCAATAAAAAGAGAGTCATATTCTCTTAACATATCTTTTTGCATATCGTCTGGGGTGATCTACATGTCACAGTGGCACGAGTTCAACGGCCTGCCGGCCAGACATAGATCACATCCTGGCTGGCCCGGTCTCTAGTCCAGGGTGGCCACGAGTTCAGCGACTGCCGGCGGCGCCGATCACGTCTGGCCCGGTCGATCTCTAAGTTCGAATTGGCGTGAGTTCGGCCTGCCGACCGACTCGTTACATCTGGCGGCCGAGTCCCAAGTCAGGGTGGCACAGGTTCACTGCTTTGCTGAGCCGGCGTAAGTCACATCTAAGCGGGTCGATCCCCAAGTTGGGTGGCGTAGTTCAGCGACACTGCGGCCAGAGCATAGATCACATCCTAGGCGGCCGGGTCTCTAGTCGAGATTGGTCTGATTCAGCGGCACCGCTGGCGACGCCGGTCCGCGTCTGGCGAATTCGATCTCTAAGTCCGGTGGCGCGGAGTTCAGCTGACTTGCCGACCCGGCGTAGATCCGCATCTAGGCCCAGTCCCGATCTGGCGTCGGGTGGTGTAGTTCAGCGACCTGCGGCCCGGCTATAGATCACATCTAAGCCCCGGTTAATCTACGTCGAGGATGGCCGCGGCTCAGCGACTGCACGTGACATCGACTAGTCGAAATCCTGGTAAAATATACATAGGTAAATCCTGCGTCGTATATGCCAGAAAACATTAAACAAAAGCGGGTAGAAATCCAGTAGGCGATGCGAAACACCCGAATAACTTGAAAGCGAGAAAGAAAAGCAAATTGTTTGAGTGCAGCGTGACAACTAAATAAAACTGATCTCATACCTCGATAAGAACTTAAACTCTACTCAGCCGGGAGATCCGTCGGAAGAATTGCCTCCTCTTGATCCGTCGGTCCTCCCCACTTAGCTGCTGTGGGATCCCGAACGAAGCGGCAGAAACGCGCTGAGGCGGGGATTAGCGAAGAAACTGCGATCAGGCGAAGGATTCGGTATTAAAATCGAGGGGATTTGAGGCTTGCTCCCACATATATTATGCGTGAAAGCGCGACCGCCGTAGCCCATAATTGAGCGGCGTATGCGACCGCCGAATCGGTCGGCCTCCGTCCATCGGCCTTACTCGGAAGAGCGGCAAGTCATCCCTTTAAGCCGGCTCATGGCTAAAGCGAGTTTTCATACGCGAATGGTCGTTTCTCCTCCTCTGCTTTCTTATAAGCCTCCCCTGCTATGGCGACACCTCGCGGCGACTCCATGCTCAGATTACGCCCCTCCGGTGAGCCTCTTACCCATGGCGTAGCGCTGCAGACGGAAGCGAGCTCGAATATCTGCCGGGTATTAACGACTCCCTCAGTCACCAGTTTGGACATTGCCGCCTCATGGCGCGTTATCTCGGCCTCGACGGGCGGCTCTCTCGATAGATTCTCTAGCCTGCGTCGAGGCGGCGGCCACGCCCGGCTCGACTTTCTTCGGTGAAGCGCTATCATCTCTGGATTCTGCCCGTACCCACAGGCAGACAATCGTAGCACTTCCGGCGTCCCTTAGTAGGAAACTCAGGCTTCATTAGTCTTCTTGACGCCGTATTCACGAATAGCGGCTATGACCTGCGAAAACCCGTGGCAATTGACGGGGAAATGAGTCGCTGAAATCCACGTAGGAACCCGACTATCTTGACTTGGTCGACTGAACAAAGTTGCGGTTCCGGACCTGTATCCTATCATTAATGATCTGCAGAAAATCCTCCTTCGAGGTAGAAGTAGGGACGAGCATAGTATAAGCTTTGTGAAGGCCGCCCCAAGGCCCGTGCCGGCGACGCAGAATTTTTGTGCATGGCGATCTGAGCTATTTAACCAATTGCCGCGGGCCAGCTGCGCGATGAAAGGGCTCCTAGCGGTGCAGTATTTTTTTCACCTCCTCCTCCCTAGGGGCCGATATCTCTACTCTCGGGGGCTCCGGCCCGCGAGGAGGAAGGTAGTTATTGGTAATCACGCAGGTAAAGCCGTTTGGGCCTAGCGGGCTGGCTGCGTGCTCCGTCTGCTTTATGGCTCCTCCTTGCGGTTGCAGGCGGGATTACTTGGAGTCACTCGGGCCGGATCATCATCTTCGATTCTGATCGACCAGGCCCCATCGCTCGGTCCAGTGTTAGCCCCAATTCGGGGGAGCAGGGGATGGTGTTGCGGTCCCCGAACTCACGGGTGTGCTGACGATCATTAGTATTGGTGGCTGGAGTTATGAATTGAGCGGGGCGGTATCCGATTCCCCACTCGAACTTACCTGCCGCTTTCTTTTCCGAGCGGCATAGCGATCAAGCAGCCCCGCCCTTTTTTCCATCCGTTCTTCTTCCTCCAAATCCTGGGGACCATCCGTGTCTTCGGGACCCCAGTGCAAAATTCTCCGCGCCCCTGAACCCCGGCGTTTCGGCAGGCGCCTCGCCACGGCGCCCACCGCTCGGGGGCAGCTCGCTGCCACGCAAGGAGGATGCGCTTGGGGCCGGTGTCCTCTGGCTCCCAGGCCCAAGGCGGGAGATGAATCGAACCCGGCGAAGACGAGGCGACCTTGATGCACTTTGGGGCCCCACGCTTTTAGACTTCGGCAGCCTCGACTACGAGATCCTGAAGGGCTAGCGCTGCGAGAAACTAGGCGCAGCCGCACATGCGCAAGCACCAAAGTGCTACCTTCCGCGACATTGGCCCAGTGAGGATAGCGGAAGGGTATAAGGAGCGGGTTGTGCCTCCATGAATATATTCTCTCGGGTAAGCCGGAGCCTAGTAATGGCGCTCCTCTCGAATCTCAAAGTCGGTGGATCTTCTCAGTAACAAACTTCTCCACCCATTTCACCAACCTTCCCCTCCGAGCCTTTCCTGCATGAGTAACCAACAGTTAGTACATCATAACAGGGATGAATCTTTGGCGGACTAAAGCAGAGCAACTACGGACGCAGGAAGGGTGAGACCGGTTAACATTAAATAAGCGACGGGGAACCGAGGTCTCATCGGACCCCCTCACTAATAACGCCTTTACTTCGTCTTTGGCGGTGAGGCCATTCACGCAATATGTAAGTCGTGGGCTCCATGAGCATGGACATTCGACCACACGACCCCCGCGTTGAGTAAATAATAAAAAAGCTCCCGCGATGTGATCAAGGTGATATAGGTGGTTCGGCACCACGTGCCCGATTAGGATCACCCGGATCACGTTAAGGGTGGATAAGGGCGGGCGCTGGGTAAAATGTAAAAACTATTGCTATGTTGATCTGAGGGGAAAACGCGATTGATTTTGCTAGGTGCTTTCGGGGTAAAACACACCATTGTGTTCACGGCGTGAATTGCTCCAGCCCTATCCATCAGCGGAGTAGTCAATGTTATCGGGCTGCTCATGGCTAACCCGGTTCCTCCACTTCGTCGGAGGCGATGACATTGCTTGCGAAGTTTCGCTCGGGGCCGCCCTGCAGGGCGACCGCTGCGTGGGATTTCCTGCAGACCCCTCACGTGCAAGCGAAATCAAAATGAGAGAAAAGGTCGAACAGTAGACCCTAAGGCATATACAAGTGGATGTAAAGTATACTAACGGGAACAGCAATTTGCCCGGCGAAGTAAGTATTAAGACTCTTCCCTTCTCTTCCAGGCTTTTAACGACCGGGGCAGGTCACCAGCGAGCCCGACACTTAAAGGCACGGCGATAGCTGTGGAATCGAAAGGCGAATGCTGCGATGACTCATGACGAGCGAAGGTAGAAGTGGCTTCATTCCGCGGTGGTTGGTCGCCAAAAAGGAAGAAGATAAGCCCAAAAACAACACGGAAGGAAAAGAGGTACGACGTGATGATGCCTATCTATATATATCGCCACCTAGGGCATGCAGTTGCATTTAATGCGGCATTGACTAATCGTCTACCCGAATCCCAAATGCCATGACGGTTCGCACCCTAGGGCATGTTAGATTAAGGTAGGCCAAGCCCAAGGGCCTTCCTCTCGGGCAGATAATCTAGCCCATTAATCAGTTTTATAATAGCCCAATAACCACAATTAGACAGAATTATAGAATATCCATGCGTAATTCTGATAAAACGCAAAAGTGATAAAACTACAATTTTATTAATCGCACCAAAAAGGTGTTCGGCATTACATAAACAATGCTTGTGACCAAGCGATGTTTCACGATACATTCCAAACTAAAACATCCTAAGTAAATGAAGCATCCATCCCGGATCCAAGACAAAAGCTGCTGTAGAGGCCGAAAAAGGAGAAAAAAAAGGTGGTGATGGGGCTGAATGAGAAGCAGAAAGCCCCCGTATTGCCGCAGAGGCCAAGATGGTGATGGGGCGAGCGAGCGAAAGTCAGCGCCATCCGGGGCTAAGAAGGAAAGAAAAGGAGAGGATGAAATTTGGTGGAAAGCAGTCGACCTGCGAGGATCTAAGCGGGGGTGCCTCGGATGTAGAGGCTGCCATTCAAGTTTTAGAACCACCCAAACACCTCCCCGAACATTTCCGACTCCGCTCAAGCCATGCCGTCTCTGACCATCCCATGCTCAAAAGGTGCATTCAACCTAATCGGTATAACCGTCCCTCATCC